>JBCJKH010050221.1:0-19147 GCA_039877255.1 Loriculus beryllinus | reverse complement strand
GTCTCTATTAAATAGTTACTTTTGCTGTAAATTAAGAATATGTTATGAGCTGTAATTTGTTTAGTTTCACTGAAGAAAAATTACCGATTCTCAAAACCAGATAATCTAGATCACCTTTAAATATTGGTTAGAATTCAGCATGTGTTCTCAGAGGTGATTTCTTTGTTGATATATTGTCAAACAATAGACTTTCTTTGCATTCAAGAATTCAAATCTCAAACAATGAATTTGGTGGAATGTCTTTTTGCCTTCATAGTATTGCATAACAAAGCATTCTGTCAGTATCATGAACGAAGAACTCAGATGTGTATGATTAAATCCCCACATTGCATTCAATATCTTGTTTGCCATCTCTTTCTAATCCAATTATACTTAATATGTGAGTCTGCAGAAAGCAAATGTTAAACTCATTTTTTATTTTTTTCCCAGATCACTATTTTGTCTGTAACCGCACCTGAAACAAATGTTTATCAGTTTTTCCTCTTAAATAAGTATGGAAAGCAAACATTGGTTTATAAAGATATACAGATTTAAAACATGTGTGGTTTGTGTTCCTTGGTCACTGACAACCATATAACTCTGAACATTTGAAGTGCATGCTGCATCATATTTTTGATTACCAATAATGACTTCAAGTACCTGATGGTTGTGGTAAAACCATGTTAGCTAGAAACTGAGTCAGGAATGAGATACCAATTTGTGCTGGTGGTACTCAGTGATATGGAACATTTCATTCTTCAAGCAGATGCAAGAACCTGGGAGACTGGGAATTGTCTGGATGGTCACACTTTAGTTGATCCTTCAGCTATTCTTGGGTAGGTTTCTCTTATTATTCTAAATACTGAAAAGTAAGCCCAAATTGCAGTTTTTAATCCCGTCTGAAAATGTGAGCTAATTGGTATTTTCTAGGGGAAGGTTAATCTCATTTTTTTTTTTTTTTTTTTTTAAAATGACAGTACTGGGTAGAACTGTTGTAGATATACATTGAGATTTCACACTTCCATTCAGTGAATGCTCCATTGTAATCAACAATCCTCTTCAACAAGAATCTAAGATTTTTAAACCTCTTGTATATTTAGCAGTCATTGAAAATCATTGCTTTCTTGTCCAGATTTGGACTTTTAAACGTAATCACATGTTCAATTCTCATTTATGCTCTTTCTAAGCTAAAGGACACATCAGATGAGTCTGTGAGCTAATTTTTCAATGCTTTCAAGTGTAGGATTCATAGTCTATGCTTAACTTCAATGTCAGCTAAGTACTAAGAATTTTCCATCTCAATTATGCTTCACCCATAACTTAGAGGTAAAATTAATGCTACCTTGGGCTTGCAACTCTACTTGCATGAAAATTAGATATTTGTATGTACAGTAGACATGCCTATTTCTTACATATAATTAGGGATGACTCAGCACAAAACCTGGAGTTTAAGCAATGATGATCAGGTGAAGTAAAGGTGAAACATACAAGTATTGTATAGTATACTACTTAATGTTTATCTCTAAATCATTTGCCATCATCTATTACTGGAGGAAAGTTAACTGATGAGAGGAGCTATTGACCTGTTTTACTATCATGATGGTTATGTTTCTTCGTCCAGTGTAAATTATAGATTTTTAAGAGGTTTGGGAGTCTATGTGATTCAAAAATTAGTACCAGTTTGCTACATAATTGTAAAATAATGCAGGAAATAAAGAATTGCACACCCCAGAATATAGGCATCTATGAAGCCCTAGGATGAAATCTGGAAAAGGAGCTTTTCATTGAGGCTGCCCTGGTGCCGCATGACAAGTCAATATATTCAGACAGTTTCAGTGTGAGGTCTTGCTTTTGGGAGAGTGATCTGTGAAGAAAATTTTGACTTTGTCTGTATGCAGCCAGTGATGTCTTTAAACACTTGAGTCAAGAACTGTGCCTTAACTTGTTCCTTTGCACTCTGTGTGTCAAAGTCTATAAAACAAATCTGTGAAGAAAGACCAGACAAGAAATGGGGTATGCTCCACTCAGAACCTAAACTTGACAAGTAGGGAGCAGAGCTTGGTGAGTCCTTAATCCTTGGTTCAGAGCCAGCCTTTGAGAATCCCTTATGTGGAAAGCACTTCTGAGCACAGTGTCATTCTGTAGAAGTCTTCATCTGTGAAGGGTTTTGACAGGAAAAAAAAAAATCCCTATAAAGTTTCTTATTTGACCTCCTTTATAGCGTTCAGTTTGGGGCAGAGCAGAAGCTGCCTTGGCAAACAATAAGTTCCATTCAGGGATTTGGACAGAGTGACTCAGAAGCAGATGGATTTCTTTATTGGTGATGGTAACACTGAATTAAAATAACATTGAATTGATAATACTGAATTAAAATAACCTAGTGCTTTGGATGGATTGAGTGAACTGATTTATTATTTTCCTAGCTTAAAAGACTTTGCTGATTTTGCTGATGTTGCCCATGCATAAGAACTAGTGGCTATTATTTATAAAACCCAAAGCATGAAAAAGCATGAATGCCCCATTAAAGCTGAAGAGAGGAGGAGAAAGAAAAGGCTGCATTTTTTCTTGTACAGTATTTGTTTTATCTAGCTATTGCTAGATGACTGAGCTCACCAAGGAACCAAATCCTAGCTGCTGAGTGCTGATTTCCTAATAGTCCTCTGCTGCTTAGCCTCAGAGAGTCTATCACTCTTTTCACACACCTTCTGTCAAAAAGTGAAGTTATAAATTGTAACTAAGCCCCAGGAGAAAAAAGCAGATAGCTGGCCAGTATCTGCAGCTGTATTTATCCTTTTGGTGGGAATGCATGTGTGGGGTCAGGGAAACACATACCCAAGAGGAGTAATTTCAGAATCATGGTGGGAAAAGCACAAGCTAAGAAGAAATCACCAAAGAGGCTACCAGGTAGTAGCAGATGAACTGCAGTTTGCTTTATACATCTTCCTAGCCTCAAATCTGAATTATTCCACAGGTCCAAGGTCAAAGCCTATACTTTCTACCCATATAGACCCTGCAAAAAACTGGATTTTCCTCTAAAAAATGAGTGACCACAGCATCTGGCTGCATTCATGTTACAAACCACAAGATTATAAGATTGTCATCTATACTGACTACTGCCTGAGTCTGCTTTGATGTTTTCGTTCTTAATAGGTAAGCTCACAGAACACTAGGCAGTGCTGGTAAAGATACCAAAACTGGCTCCGTTGTGAAACTGTAGCCCTAGCAATTTAAATTGTGATCGTCTTTACAACCATTACTGCATTGAAGATTGTCAAAATCTGTTGCAACAGGGCCATCACTTAGTAGCGAGATTCTGACTAATAGGCAGGCAGCCATCACCAGCGCCCCAGCCAGCCACTTATGGTACTAAAACTGACCATATTTTTTCTTAACTGGAGGGGGAAAGACTCATAATGCAACAGAACTTTATCTACATGTAACAGATTTTGCCAGACATCCCTTATCGTGCAAATGCAAAGCCAGCTGCCTAGAAATGACATGCAATTAAATGACATAATGGAACACTCTTTTCCTTTAAATTACAATATTCTGCCAGAAGAAATGGCTGTACAATTCATCACCTACCTGTCTTTTGAACATATGCCTGCTCCAAAACTGCATGGTTTAAAGAACAGAAACCATCTTTACTCAAATACGCAACTTGATACTAACTCCATTCCAAGAGTGAATTACCACATCTGTTAATCTCTCTGCCTTATGCAGCAGCTCCATCCAGGCAAGTATCTCTCCACAGGGCTGGACATTCCAGGCATGACATCACTGGAAATGGTGCCAGATTAAATTACACATGGGCAGATGGATAATGCAGTATTCAGCAGATTCTTGACATGAAGAAAGTATTTGTTTTCTGCATCTATGTATTTAAAACTACATTTTCAACTGAATTCACAAGCAGTTACTCTCACATTCAAGAAATCTTCCATTTAGGGGGTGCATATTTACCAGAGGAAAAGACAGGGAGTCAAGAGCTGTCTATCTCACATCAGGGGTGAATCCATCACTAACTCTGTACGCAAACACAGCTCCTAAAATGTTTGCTACATATTTTTTTCTCTTTTAGGAGCATATGTCTTCTTCATCCTCTGACTTAGGGGTCTTTTTTGCTCCCCTGTAAGCAACAGTATCAAGAAAGTCAGTAAAAAGTGTTTCATGACAATCTGTTTTCCTAATGCTGCTTTCAATCAAATTTTCAGTGAAGTTTGGACTTCCAGTAACATTTTGGGCTTTATTCTTAGGCTGTGTTAGAGAAAGGGAGGTGACAGAGAGGATTCTTGTGGCAGTAAAGTGCCTGAGAGAATGATTTGCCAAATTACAAGTAACTTCACAGTGAGATTCTGCTTGTATTAACTTGTAAAATGCTAAAACACATGGTCAGTCTCCTCTAACAGCACTAGCCAGCACAGAGGCACAGGCATAACTGAACCTCCACCCAGCTGCTCCCCACATTGGAAGATTAAGGCTGGTGCTAAACTGGAGCAGATGATCATTTCTAGGGGGAGCAAAGAATATGATCCTAGTTAGCACTTTCACAAGGCAACATGATTCAGAAAAACACTTTTGCCCTGCAGAAGTACCCAAATGGGACCTGACAACATCTGGACTAAAGCTTTGAAAGTGAATAGATTTGTTTGGAGTTTTTTTTCTTTTTTCCCCGTTTAAAAAAAATAAAATCTACACATATTCAAACAACTAGAGAGAAGCAACTGGGCACCCAGCCAATGTAAGAGCCCAGTAGAAAATAATTGTGGAACTACCTCATTATCCTTGTACAGTGCAGATGATGAGAAGCCTGTGATTCAGAGCTGTTGTTTCTTCCAGAAAAAAATAATCAGTTTTTCACTTTAGCTTTCTTAGCAATAAAGTGAAGCAAAATATATGAGCAAGATTGCTAATTATGCTGTGTCAAGCAAGTTCTATCACTTAATAGCTCCACTGGAATGGTATGTCAAAGCAAAACATTGTAGACGTGTGTTGCATAGTCTGTACCTGTTGCCATTGCTGCTACGATAAATGCAAACATTTATGGAACAGCTGAACACTTTGACAAGTATAAATCACCTTTTCTGAAGAGATAAAGTGCTGTGTGCTGACCATAAATAACAGCTCTGCATCATGAAGCTGGGTCTTCAGAGCTGAGAAACGGTGATGAGAGCCATGAGCAGAACACTCTTGGATAAAGTTAAATTGCCTTCATCTCTGTGTGAGGACTTCAGTACAACAATAACTCTGAAAATGTTGTTCCTGGTGACCTTGGAAGAAAAGATAGAGACAAAAAGTAACCTACCTTTCTACAGCTCCCATGCCCCTAGAAACCAGATACTAAGCAGCCAGTTGGCAAAAAGTTTTTATAGAGAATTTTGCAACCAGCCTTGAGAATGTCTGATAGTGCTTGCAAAAAATTTACAAATCAACCATTTGTGCTGTAGGAGTAAACACAGCTTAATACTAAAAGGTGGTAAGAGTCATTCTGAGACTCTATATGAGCTGAGCTGACAATTTTTCAGTCCTTAAAATTAACATATTACAGAAAAAACAAAACAACAAACCAACCAAACAAAAGAAAATCCCCACCTATCTCAAAATGTAATAGCAAATACTTAATTTCTTTTGCTTGGTCACTGCCATGAAAGTTTTGCCACAAAAACAACTTCCTTGGATTTCTTTAAATGTAGTTGTCAGTGTGGGAATGTAATCAGGTAAAAGAATCCAGAATATTAGAAAACTTTGGCTAGAATTTTTGAGTCCAAGTTAAAAGCAACTGAATATATCTTTCCTCTTCCTTCCAGCCCAGATTTAATTTAGAAACAACAAATAGGGGTGAACCTAGTGCAAGTTAGGTAATTCAAATGCCGTTTCCTTACCTCATGTTGACTTTACTTTCCCATCCTTATCCAGATTCAGATTTCTAAATAAGTTTTTAAAATAATCCAGGAGAGCTTGGTGGTTTGGCAATAGACAGAAAGATGGTGAAGAAAGTCTGCTTTACTCCAGCAGTAGACATCATTTTGCTGTATGGTAACTAATTTAGTTTAGCAAGGAGGAACTGCGAGTATAACTGGTGAAACAAAGCAAATGTTTCCAGACATTGTCTAAGCTGTAGTTTGTATGCCTTTATGGGTAATTCGCACTCTGAAACTCATGAATAAGTAAAGAATAATAGCTAAAAGGGTAATGGTAAGAGTGCAGTGTAGTCTGCAAGAAAGGGTAAGAGCTAGCTGTGGTCTTATGGGCCAACAAAAAGTTTTAAAAACACCAAAGTGAAGTAACTTACAGGACACTCTTGACAATACTTCCTAGGGTAGTGTACAAGGTAAATCTTCACTAAGAAAGGCAGATTTCTTTCTGTTTATATTTGCTTCTCTGGCTTCAGGTCGGCTTAGGTTTAAGGTGTAGCAACATATCAAGAATAGTCAGAGGTTTTGTCTTTCTCCTATCTGAAGCTTATCGCTTTCCCCATAGCCAAATGCAAATCTACCTGGACAGATTTGCAGTATTCTGTCATGGCATTCGGTAGCCACAGATGCTACCAAAAAAACTTTCCCAGTTGCTTTCCACACTCACACTTTCATGACTGGATATAGCTTTGCATTTTCACCTCTCATTGTCTCTTAAGATGAATTTTTACAGTGAGAAATCTATCACTCCAGCCAGATTTTTCTGACCTGTCAAAAGCAATATAGTTGTCATCTTCAGAATATTTTTTTCTCTCTCCAAAGGTAGCCTTGAATGGTATTAGGTTCTATCATTTTTTCTTATGTTTGTTAGTAATCTCTTTTTCCTATGGCAGGATAATTTAAGAGAAAAGCTTCTAGCTGACTCAATTTATTTATTTTTTTAAGCCATAAATCAGATCAATTGCAAATCTCTGTTTAATATGTGCTGACAAAATTCTTTACATCTCTAAATTTTTTTTTCCTATCACACTTCCCTTAGCTGTCAGTTATCCAGGTAAATTAAATAATGAACTTGACATACATATAAGAATAGTTTTTTCAAAGTTAGCCATGAATCATATTGCACTTCTGTTCTTCCTGTTAAAGAAGGCCAATGAAGACAGCTGAATCAAGTGTGGGGTCCACAGAATGACGCATCTAAGTGGGAAGTTTCAAATGCAACAAGGATCTGAAAAAGAAACTGCTGTTTCAGCTTTGGAGTGAACCGGAGAATAGAATGCCACAACTGGTTACATCTATGTGAAAGAATATTCTGGTTGGGCTTTCCTTTTTTCTCAATTTATCAGTCTGCTCCCGTTCAGTTCTGTGTATCTTATGTCATTACTTCTTTAACTATGTGAGTTAATCCCTTAGTTCTCGCTCTCTCTTTTTTTTTTTTCCCACTCTGAAATCTGTTTGCTTGCCTTCTCCCAAAAACAAAAATTCCAGAAATGAGCCCAGTGTTTTCAGGAGAGGCTTTCAGCAAATGTGAACTTATATGGGTCTATAAAAGTCTACAGCAATTTCCTCTGCTGAACATCAACACTCAAATATGGCAACACTGCTTATCAAAGGAAGTTAGTGAATTCACAATTCTGCTTTATGATTTTGTTGCAAGAGCAGTCTAGTCTTGTTGGTCCTTTGCAGTTGCTATTTTGTTTTGCTTGCTAATGAGTAATTTGCTTTTTACATCTGAAGACCTTTTTAACATTCAGTTTTTTGTTCCTGTTCTGTTGTGTGTGTTTTAGATTATGCTAACACATAGCACTGTCTCACTTTAGCTGAATAGAAAATTGAATCAGCTTGACTGGGAAATATGGGTTTTAATTAAAGGAAAAATATTTCACAAGTTAAAACAAGTTTTGTGAACCCTAAAGACGTTCCCAAGTTTCACAAGCATTTAACCACATTGGATTTGACTTGCCTTTGATCCTGAACCATATTGTAAGATATATTAGGAATTTTTTGATGTCTTTGAAGGCAGAAGACCTAATGCTATTCATGCCATATGGAAGAATGAAAGACAGGAACACCAGCCCAGTGTTGTGTTGTCTTACTTCAGCTGAAGTATCATCTCTTGGTATTTACATGGCAATATCTGCAGATTCAAGGCACAGCCATGTCAGTTTCCAAGGAAGCAGCATTCTGCAGAAGTGAAATGGTGCATCTCAAGTCACTTAGGTTTCATGTCTCACAGCTGCAAGACCTGTGGGAAGATCATCCAGTGCCTAACCATTCTTGCAGGTGTTAAAACACAATAAGTACATTTGATAGCCATATAATACGTATCATAGAAGGGAAATGTGCATTTGTGTAGTATGTAACTAAAAACTAACTTAAACAGCTTAAAGCTTCCTTTTCCATTTAGTGAGCACATCACTTTGCACTCTGGTTTCAGCAAGCATGCAAATAATAGATCCCCTTCTAAATACTGCTCAGTAGGGCTGCTTTCTGTCCTCACTGCTGCTAACAGCTTCCAGATCTGCCAAATCTAGATGAGTAAAGAAATTTCACGGAGTAGGAAGTTGAGCCGACCAAGAAAAATTTTAATTCCTGTTTTTACAATCCACTCCAACTATTTTAGAGTTAGCTTCAATAGCCTGATGTGAACACTTGGGAGGCCAAGTTAAACATCAAGGAATCCTACAGGTTTCACAATAAGCTAAAAAGAAGGGGCAGTTACTAAAAGAACAGATGTTTGAAGGTAGGTATATGTCACTAATATGACTTCCAATGGAAGTCAATTTGACCTACAGGTATATCTGATTTTGATTTGATTTACACATCTTGTGTTTCCAGGGTATTACTAGTAACCCAAAAGGCTTATGTCAGTATATAAACAATGCACAGGTAAGTCCCCACAAACTTAGCATAGAATTTAGTAACACAAGGTTACTTTCCCATAAAACTTCTTTATGAAGTTAATATTTAAAGTCCAAATCTACAAAACAAAGCAAGTACAGCATTAACCCCATAAAGATATTGACATGAGCGTTATCTGTCCTGTATTGTTAAACACTGATTTCTATTTGATTACTGCAAGTGAGAGTTTGGGGTTATTCTCCTAAATAGTCTGATATTTGTAATTTTAAATTTGTACCTTCAAAACATTATTTTTGTGTCTTATGGTAATACAGCAGCGTCTGCTTTTTGTGGTTGAAGCCAAAGGAGTTCTGATTGACAGAGGTAATCCAAAAGAGGAATGTTTGACAAATATTTATTCTTAAGAACTCTTCTATAAAATACATCCTCTCTGACTTAGGTAGAACTGGGGTTGCACCTTGTGGTACATAAAGGTTTATGGCCTTTGGCTTTAATTCTCTAATAAGTTCAGCATAGAGGAAAGCATGTTCCCGCAAAAAAAAAAATGAAAAAAGAAAAGAAAAGAAAAGAAAAGAAAAGAAAAGAAAAGAAAAGAAAAGAAAAGGAAAAGAAAAGGAAAAGAAAAGGAAAAAAACGCTTTTGGTTCTTCAGCTAATCTTGTCAGGGACATTGCCATGAGGTCTGTTCAAATCAAGTTCCACATCCTAAAGACCATGTTCCTTGTAAACCTTTTGCTACCTTTTTAGAGAAGAACAGGCCCACTCCTCTCTGTCTTGTTTCTTATTTCTTAATCTGATTATGCTCTTCTACTCATATGTATACCATCTGGTGCACGCACAAGCAAAATTCACTGGGCTCAGATGTAAAAATCAGGTGACAAAACCAGCTTGTAGGACACATTGCGCAAGAAATCCCTGAAATGAAAAGAAATCCAAAACCCCCCCCCCAAAAAAAGAAAAAGGCAGTAAAGTGCATTAAGTCATTATAACAGAAATGGTTCCGATTACATTAACAGCTACAGAAGCTTAAACAGAAGCTTTTCAGAAACATTTCAACAAAACAGAAATTGTTTTAAATAAAATACATTTTCCCCAGTTTCAATTAACACAGAAGGAGTGACAACTCCCTGTCATTATATTATTTGTGATTCCAAGAACTTTTGAGAACCTTTCACTAAAGTCTTCCAATAGTCAGAAATCTGCAGTGGGATTTTGAGTTTTGGAAGAAAGAAAATCCGTGTGGACACCAGCACGTTCTTCACTGGCTATAGAAACTCCATTCTGCTCTATTATAAGGTGTTGAATATCACCATTTTTCATTTCACCTTTGTTTCACAGAGTTTGCTCTTGGCTTGTTGCCAAAGTCATTAAATACTCTGCAGTACTGCACACACACTGCCCCAGTGGCTTATTTCAGCATTTCTTAAAGCATCAGCATCAAGACAGAAACAAAACTGATCTTCTGCCTCCTTTTCCTGTTCCCACAACTCATTTTGTTGTATGGGAAAAAGCACTGCACTGTGAACAAGGAACACATACACACCAGATAAAATTCTTGTATTAGAAAGCATTAATTTTGACACCTTGAAAATGCTTGCTGTTATGCAGTGGTTTTGTACTCCACTAAGAGGATATACAGGCTTGGAACAAATGCTCTGATACTTAATAGAGCAAACTCAAATCCCTTCCACATAGTCACACTGCTTCTCAGAAGACTGACACATCTTGAACGCTGCCTCTGCCTTGCTGTCACTTATCACATTATACCCTGCAGCACAAACATTAAATATCTATGTTGCAAGGCTAAAAGTTCAATGTCAGCCTGACAATGTATGATAGGAGTATTGTTACAGCTGTATATAATTACCTTTCACCTTTTTCTACAGCAGAAAAAGGTTAGAAAGTCACATACAATGAAACAACATGAAAGAACTGTTTACTCTGCAAACTTCTCAGAAGTTAGGAACATGACAGAGCTAAACTAACACCATTATTTCATTTGTTATATTCATAAGAGTATAGTTTTCAGCCGCTGACGTTTCTATGATTCTTGCTTCATACACTGCAAACAAAACATGCTCTATGAGTAAAGGAACACGTTCACTATTTCTTTTCACTGTTCATCATTCAAAAGCATTCAGTTACACTAGCTATAAGACTATTTTGCTCTGTCAGCAGACTTCCTCTTAGTTTTCTACAGGTTTCGCATTTCTACGTAAAAAGAATAAAGCCAGTCCTATAGAAAGAGATTATTATTTCTCATGCAATTTTAATGCATTTCTTGAATCAGGTCAACCCTGTATAGTAAATGAGAGACATTCATTGCAATGATCCATTCTTCAAGAGTACTTCATGCTTACAGAACCACCGGAAAAAATGAAAACACAAAATAATAATAAGTAAATTTCTCTGTGACACTGAAGGTTTAAAAGATGCTTTTAGTTGTATGTTTATCACGGTGACTCTGAAGATGCAACTACTAGTATGTTATAGCCAGCAAGACACACATTCCTACTTACACCAAAAGCTGTGAAGGATTAAAAACAAATAAAACATTGTTTTCCCTTACTTCATGGAAAACTAAAGCAGAGTTATTTTCCCAGTTAGCAAAAAAACGAGGTCATTAAACCCCAAATCCCGCTAGCCTTTTTCATGCAAATTATCTCATTTGTACTGGGTATCATTTGCATGAGAAAGGGTGCAAATCTACTTGTCTAAAGAAAATATTTTATTACCATACTTCTAGAAGAGTAAACAAACAAAAAGGAAAATATGAAAATAATACTAAAACAATAAGCAGAACATTAACATGTGCCTGAACAGCTGAACTTTGTTTTTCAGAAGTGCTCTATCAGAGAGCATAACAAATAAACAAAACTAGAGCACCTCACCTTTACTGAAAAGAGTAAAGATGAACTTTTTTACAAGTGTAGGCAGTAATAGGACAAAGGGGAATGGCTTTAAGCTGAAACAGAGTAGATGTAGGTTGAACATTAGGAAGAAATTCTTCACTATGAGGCTGGTGAGACACTGGAACAGGTTGCCCAGAGAACTTGTGGATGCCCAACCCTGGAAGTGTTCAAGGCCAGGTTGGACAGGGCTTTGAGCAACCTGGTGGTTGAGCTTGTGGCAGGTGGATTGGAACTAGATGATCTTTAAGGTCCCATCCAACCAAACCATTCTGTGATTCTAGGATTCTATAAAATAAACACATATGTACTTTTATGCTTATGATACATTGAAATGTATGTAGAAATACCAGTCCTTGTATATTGTTTTACCCAACTAAATCACTCTACAAAAGTTATGTATCAGTCTTGTCAGTTCTTTTTTAATATCATTACCTTTCTTTTATGATGGGTTGTTGAAGCATCCATCTCTTCTTCTCCTATATTGTCTATCTGCGAAGTTGGACTACAGTTCATCCTCTCCTCTTCTTGCCTCTGAAGTCTGTCTGCTACAGCCTGGATTGCTTCTGTCCATTCTTCCCTACCACGAACAAGCCAAAATCCCTATTAGAACTCATAAATCCCAATAAATGATTTATAATGGTTTACATATGCTACATCGCTTTAATGTTCAATTCTCATGTTACACAGCAAGAGACTCATATAAATCCATCACTTCAATTTCTTTCCAAATTCTGCATTATGTTAAAGATGGTGAAGTTGAGCAGCATCCAAAAGGATCGCTGCATGGTTAATTTCCAGAATTACCAGTGTCTGATTTTGTAAATACATTAACAGTGAAAACTTGAAAACACTTGCTCCAGGTGTAACATAGCTCAGAGCATAGAATGTCACCTCCTATCCAGTACTATCTGATAATAACTTGATGTTTTAACAGACTTTTTATAAAATTCTCCCTCTCGGTGAGACATTTTCACAAGAAAAAAAAAAAAAAAAAAAAAAAGATTTATCAAACCATGTTGTGTGTTCAACTCTTTGTCTGCCTTCACTTAAAACTCAACTTGTTGGCTAATTTCAAGTTCCCCCAAGAAAGAGGTCCTCAAATATAACTGAATTCCTACAAGCATCATGAAAAACAGTAGCTGCACAGAGAGGCAGGCCTAGATGAGGGTTCCTGTTGAGGCACTAGCCAGGGCAGCTGAGCCCATGGCTATTCTGTGCACCAGCTAACCAGCACAGACACACCAGCCATCCCATCAGCACACCATAGCCCTACACCAGGTGCAGCACCTGTTGTTTCTGCTCAGCCAGCAAGGGATGCAGGAGGACTCTGGTGCTACTACTGAAAGCTGTCAGAAGTACTATGCAGCATACACAGAAGAAAGACAGGGTGCAGAAAAAGCCTAAGGTAGAATAAAAAAAAATTCTAATATACTAATGACAGAAAAACCACAGCAAAAGCAAAGTCATCAGGGTTTTTTATTGTTACAAACAAGATGAATAAAACCAAACCATAATATTAATCTCAACAGGACAGACGCCCACAGTGGGAAGACTCAGTGCATCTAACCAGAGACACAGTGGAGAACATTTTAGCAAGGTACACCACCCCGAATCTCCTACATTCTTTTGGTGCATTAAACAACCTCATCGTTATGAGTTTGTGTATGTTTAATGAAACAAGGAAAACTAATAAGCAAACATAAAACAAATGGTATCAAGCATGATGCTTTCTGTGCAAAAAAAAAAAAAAAAAAGCATATTAGGATGAGAAAAAGGGACATTTAAGATAGCAAGCATGGAAAATCCTTTAATGCAGGCTTCGACTTCAAAATTTAACACTTCAGAGACATATTATGACATAGTTTTGGCTTATTTGAACACACTCATCCCACCTACTCACAGGCAACTGAACACTAGCTATGAGCTCAGATAATACATTACAGAAGCTGACTTACAAATTCTCCAACTAACTGTTCAGATGTGCTCAGAATGTCACAGTTCCAAGTGCTGATCGCTGTGCAATCCCAGTAGAGACTGTGCTGAGGCTTTTGTGTGAAGAATATGGAAAGCAAAGCAAAAAAATAAAACCCTCACCGTTCCTCTGGCGTGTCTACGTGGAATGTCCTCTCTATGACAGTGGTCCACTGAAGACATCTGATAATGAACGTGTTTGGCTTTGGTCGCTCTGTTTTCATTAGCTGACATTCTAGAAAAATACATGACATTGGCATTTTTAGACATTGCCAGCTAACGGATGAAGAGCAAATGAAATTACTTAGATGAAATACAAACAGCTTATGTATACCAATCCAGCATGTATCCACTACACATAAGGAAATACAGTATGGCAATATAAACATATTTTTCAATAAAAGGTAGAAGGTAATAGCCATAAAGTGAAGAAAGCAGTCAGAGGACTTGATGAAATGTGTATCATTGCCCTTATGAAGAGTGCAATCTTCATTTGCAAACTAGGTCTGTATTATAAGGGTAAGAAGTGTATTAGAGCCTAGAATGCTCTAGTATGCCAAAGTAACAGCAGTAGCCACAGGCATATTTTTCCATCTGTACCTGGCAGGAGGAATATGACATTTTCCCTTCAACGGTAACCATGCCACAATTACCCATGCTACTGTCACTTTAGGATTAAATTTATTGTAAAATACCTTATTTGAGAAAGTTCAGATGTTGAAACTAGCTTGATTATTAAATATAGAATAACCATACACACACAGGGGAATTGTCCCAGGAAATCGTCCAGTTCTGTTGGTGCCCCAGAGCAGAATCAGGTATTGAATCTATGTTATTTCTCCTAAGTATTTCCCTACACTCTTTCTACAGTCCCTAAAAAGTAGTAATTTCAAAACCTTTGTAAGCAAACTATTCCATCCAGCTATAAAGAAGTTAATTATTTTTATCGTTGGACTTTTTTCCTAGTATTTAATGTAACTGTTCCTATAATTAAGCATATTGTTTCTTGCCCTATTGACTAATTTATCTTTTCAGTAGCTATCCCTTTTAGATATTCAAACACTATTTTATCTCTCTTCAGTCTTCCCTGGCCTAAATCAATTCAACCAACTTAACCTCACAGATTGTGCTTTCAGATCCAAGATCTTACTTGTCACACAAATCTAGACATGTAGCTGACTGCCTATTACTCCTCTCTCACAAGACCACAACACTGGTAATTCAGGCAATGGTTCAATTAAACTGCTTATTAGGTTCTACAGTGTATCACAGTGCACTAAATATTACATCTGCAAAACACTGACCTACTTAACTCTTTATTCATGCAAGTATATTTAAACATTTTCGTGACATTAAGGTTACTCTGTCAGAAATGCAGTTTTTTTTCCTGCAGCTACCATGGAATAGACACAAACACTGCACCTCATGTTCTGGAATACTATCACTTGTTCAAAGCTGATCCAGACCAAATGTGTGATCTAAAATGATTCATCAGGTTCACAAATCAATCAATAATGAATATGGCAACAGACTTCTTGCTCACTTACAATTGGCTGTAACTTCCTTTTGGTAGAGGTACCACCTACCAGCTGACCCATACCCTTCTATTGATGTGGCTGACTATTCTTTAGCATGAAACCTTACATTTATTCTCAGTGAATCACACTTTATTTATTCCAGTTAATATCAACCCTTTACAAAAGGCATGTGATATGACATGTATCTGTGAGAGAATAGCATGCCTTGTGAAGTGGTACAAATTATATGCTTGATGTATTTTTATTTCGCAAATTCAGGGTCCCAAAACCTCAACTATCACCCCCGATTTTACAGGAATGCATTTTAAATATTCTCCAAGGAGCTTTGTAAGACCCAGCAAACTTCCAGCCACCCAACATACCTAAGTACCGCTTCCCTCGCTTTTGCTTTCTTATGCCTTTATTGTTGTTGCTAATTGTATACAAGATGCATATTCATAGCTGACCTTCTGAAATACAGCTGCATACTGAAAATACATTAAAGCAATTCTCTTTTAATGTTACTAGCTCATAACAAGCTTAAAGCCTTAGTTCAAGGCATTGATTTGTATATACAAAAATCTAAACAATCTGGGACACAATTATGTAAGAAATGACCTCTGCCTCCACGATATAAAGCCACACTAAGTATCATCACATTTACTTGTACTGGACCATCCTTAATACAGGCATGAAAGAGCTGATGTGAGGGTAGTCTTTGTGAGGACACCTTGATTTCAGAACTTCCATACATACTGCAATTTTTAAATTTGAAACTTGAAAAAGCAAAGAAGAGTGGAAGTCAATATGTCTGTCAATATGATTTTTTTCCTGCAGCTTAGCAAGACAACTCAGAAGCTTTACAGACACGTAAGAGAGAAACAAAGGAAATATTGCACTAAAAAGGTGTATATTTTTTGATGCAAAAATTGTTCATTCACCATATACTTATGTCAGTTATACTGCTCACTGCTCAGGGGAGTGACATTACATTTAACAAACCTGCATACACTGTGGAGACTCAAAAGAGAAACAGTAATCCAACCACATTGCTTTTATAAACTCAAGTAGGTCTCGAGTAGGATAAGAGGCATCCTCAAAAATTAGAAAGAAGAGCTACAGCAGGATGGACACAGAAGGGGGAATTTAACACAGAAGCTGGAAGAGAAACAAGGACGATGGAAGCAGATCCTCCTAGTCATGAGGTCAAAGAAACCCCATCTTCAGGGATATGACTGAGGTCCAAGTTATGAACATGATGATGGCGAGGCTAGGGTTAACAGGCTATCTGTTTTCTTAACTCAACTGTAGCTCTACGGAATGTGTTGAGCTACCTTCGTAACTGAAGAGACTAGAAGCATTGTCTACTCTAAGATTATCTCATCTTACTCTTGACAAAACCGTCCTCTCAGCTTTAATCCTATCACACTTCAATCATGTAGGCTGAAATTGTCTTTGCTGGGTGTCTGCCTAAAGCTGCACACTGCTGGAAAATACTAGTTTTTGGAGACAAGACTTAAAACTTGGCAAACCAAGACGTTTGATATCCTTTTAGTATTCCTGTGAAAATGTAAGGCATCTGGCCACACTACATGTGGGAAGGATATGAGTGCAGTGGGAGGAGGGTAAAAAATAATAATAATTACTAAAGCATAAGATCATTGAAAACCTATGCACTGAAGTATAAACCAAAGGATACAGATATCTCCTGCCTCTACACCTGTTAAATGGAAAGCTCTTTCTCCTATATTTATAATGCTTCATCCTGTTCTATAGGCAATAGTAAAAAGAAACAGCCTTGTTGAGGCAAAATCCAATACAGAAAAATGGCCTACAGTAAGTTATTTACAGAAGAGAATTTGGGAACAAAAGACTAGAGAATGTACTAAGGGAGAAGAGTAGAAATGGGGCAGGAAGAAGACTGGAACATGTGAGAGAAAAAAAGTTATTTGGGTTAGCTAGAATATAGCTAAACTGGAGTAGCTTGTTTAGGAGAAAGAAGGTAAAACAAGCTGTCAGGGACATGAAAGTGAGGTTGACTATGTTAGGTACAGTCAAACCTGCAGAAAGGGCTATACCAGTTGAAAAGTACATCCTTTCCAGTGCCTGTAATGGAACCAAAGATTTCAAATTTCACCATTTTCTGACTGCAAATACATACAAAAATACATACATTAAAATGTAATTAATATAAGTTTAAGCACACAAAATTGGAACTAACAGAATTAAGCCTGCCTGTGTCCAAATGCTATCTATAATATGGTCTTTATCTATGCATTTAGTATAGCATATAGTAATTAATACATATATTAGCATGTAGATTATGTAAATTTGTATCTAATATATTATATATGTAGCTATGTTATTGGTACTACCTATATTATTTTTTTCAGGCAGTCCTCAAATTGAAGATGCACATTATTAAGAAGAACAAAACGTATGGATGCATATACTAAGCTTTGTAACTACCAGAGTATTTACTCTCTGAGTTTCCATTACAGATGACTAACTAAATCAATTAAAGGTAATAAAAAATACCTTAGTGATTGAAAATGGCACTCAGAATATATATATATATATAAACCATTCCACTATCACTGAAGGATGCTATTAAAAAAAAAATTCTAACAAAAGTCAGTAAGCTTATAAAATATTCTGCTAAAAGCAGCTAAAGGTTAAATTTCTTTGTGGAAGGCTGAAATTAAATAGGTATTAAATATGTTTGTATCCTTACAGTCTGAAGCAAAAGAGTTTCAGAAAGAAGTGGAGGGCTACCTATCTTTCTTAACTAGATGAAAGTGACTGAAGTCTGCTGGTATTTAGTACACCCACATGCTTCATGTGCTGCTGTATACAAATGGTATACAAGATTCCTGTCAGGATTGCAACATGAACAAAAACTTGTTTGTGAATGTCTTTCACCTACAGCTGGGGGGGTGGGTGGAAAAAAGAACTATTAAGATGAATAAGTGCTGTAATAGACAGTTACTGCTAATTATCAAAATATTTTTCTACTAATTACTGGAAAAAAATGTAGTAGTTTAAGACAGAGAGAATAGTTTGGAAACTACAAAAGAACAGAAGAATGAGTGAAACTGGCTACTGAGAGCTGGCTCTGAACACTGGAGTGATAGTTGGGTCATTACCAAGAGTAGAGAAAACTCTAACATAATGTCTTCAAGTTTGCTACTATACATAAACATATGTAATTAAAGGGCTGCATCTCAACTCAAAACAGTTGGAAGTCTAAATTATCATTCAGAAAGATGAGTAAGCCAGTAAACAGACAGACTCAACTTCATGTTCTTGTATGCTAGCCATCTCCAATTTGGAATTACACGTTTTAAACCTAAAGCTTTTTGTCTTGCTGGGATTAAACATCAGTCATGAGGATTTTGCCCTTTAACATTAGAGGGGATGAAAAAGCTTGGGGGAGAACACTTGCTCAAAGAAGTAAAATACAAAATCAGTAACAGAAACTGACAACTTTGTTCCAACAAGTCTGTAGCACTTGTTTGGCCTTTTGGGATCTATGCAGAAAATGACAAAACTGAAACAAAACCAGTATGAAGAAGTGGAATGGATGTTTCTCAAGTATTGAACTTCTCTTTTTAAAATAAAATAAAAAAAGTCTTTTTAAAATAAAATAAAAACCTAGCAGAGGTTAATTCCATCTCTGTATCCACACAAAATCTGACAATTCTAAAATGCTAGGCTATCTTTTTCCAATAACTGCTACTATCTAAATTAAGTAGTTATGCTAGTTACACTCTCCTAAGCAACTCTAACTACAAACTGTATTTCAAAACGTTCTGTTTACTTTACACCATTCTGAACCACAGATGACAAAGTTTGCTTGAAGCTGTAATTACTCTGCAAAGCTGGGAAGCCAATTAGAGGGCCTGAAACCTGCCAGTTCCAAAAAAAAAAAAAAAAAAGGAAAAAAAAAAAAGCAAAGATCCTCGTTTCAGATTTTATTCAAAAGTTTAAAG
>JBCJKH010050219.1:0-22485 GCA_039877255.1 Loriculus beryllinus | reverse complement strand
TTTTTCTTGACCAGATGAAGAAATTTGTGGAGTGGCTGCAAAATGCTGAAGAAGGTACAGGTTCATTTACAGAACGGTGGTAGTCTGTTCACAGATTAAATGTATTTTTTCAGGTTTTGGTTGTACCAGGCCTATGAAGTATACAGACTTAGAATAGGAAACAGCAGGCACCAGTGTTGTGCCTCAGTGCTTGAGCCTAACAACACTTGCTGATTTTTAATGTTTACAGTGACCTTGTGAAGTCCGTAAGTCATCTGGCACCACTTGTCTGTAGATAAATTATTGAAGCTTCTGCAGGGAGGAGCACAGCACTGATGACAGCATAAAGCACCTTGATGTTAGCACATGTAACAAGACAGCTTTCTGCATCAGTGCCTTTTCTGCTGTTATCATCTGCACTGGCAATGCGAGCGTATCATAAGCCTGTGCCACTGCTGTTGAAATTACTTATAGCTGAATGGTCACGCTAAGATTATGCAGGCTGGTTTTGGTGCTTGACAGTGGTTACTGGGGAGGGAAACTAGTTTCTTTAGTCTCTAACTCTGCTTTTCTCATGTTCTGCATAGGAAAATACGTTGGTTTGTACTGAATAAGTAAGTTACCTTTTTTGCATGAAAAAGGAATTCCACATTAATTGGGAAGATCAGTCCATGTGTATAGATAAGGATATAATTAATAGTGTTCTTTGCAACTATATTTAATGTAAATAGTTTTAGAAACTTGGATGGAATATGTTGCAATGTCAAGGAGCAGATAAAACTGCAGCAATTCACATGTGCAGGTAGCAGTATGAAAATGGTAGCTCCTTTCACACTTAAGACTTTAGACTACAAATCTTGGGCTAATTGAGCATTTATTCCCCCTTTTAGTTGTCTTGTATGCCTTAATGCTGCTCTTTATTTTTATCCTTTCCTGCATGTGCTCTCTGCCAGATGTCCTGAATTACAAAGTCCAGTACAAATGAAGACAAAATGCTGCTGTGAGAACATGCAGACCTTGTTTGCTCTGAGCAGTCTGATCCAACATTTGTTGGCAGGAAGCCCCTTCCTGCCAGGTGAACACAGACAGAAATACCGTATGATGCAGAGTAGCTTTAGGTGACAAAAACACCATATATGTTCTGATTTCTAAATTCTATTCTTGTTTCTACCTCTAAATTACTTTTGTGCTATAGAAATCATAAGTTGTGTTTGTACAGATTTCCTACCTGCTGTAGCGTAACACCACATATGCCTTTCTAGATAAGCTGTATGATGATGATTGACATTTGCAGAGCAAACAGTTTAAAGAGTGTTTCCTGGATGATAGCAATACAGCCTGCTCAGAGATTAGAAGAGCAAGAAAATAAGGCTGATCCCTTATTAAACTCAGCTCAGATATACATTGCATGACTCTGCAGATGAGGACCAGAATAACGCTAGCGATCTGGTTAAAATTTAGTGTTAGATCTGTGAATGAAGAGGTCTACCATAGAGGGTTAGCAGAGTAGATCTTGGTCTTCTGAAGCTGTGCATTCTTTTCTGGCTTACTTGGGCTGCCAGTATTTCCTAGGAAGTACTAGGTGTGATGAAGATTTTGGAAGGGTATCTTGTTATTTTTATAGTATCAGTAACATCACTGACCTTGTGCAATCCATGTGAAGTGTTTTCTTTCTTCTCTTCTAGAGTCGGAATCTGAAGGGGAGGAGAACTGAGACGGTTCAATGAAGCACAGTCTCAATCTAGATTAATGCCAAATGCGCTTGGGAATGCCATATGTTCAAGCAAAGAGGCTTTACTTCAGTGTCATACAGAAAACTATAGGCTAGGCTCTCCTTTTGTTTAGAAGAATAAAGGTTTTTAATGGAGCCCTGAGGCATTAGATGCTTTACTTGGGACTCTACCTCTGGCTCATCGTACACTAACTTAGGCAAAGACACTCAGCAAGGAGCCATATAGAAAAAGTGGAAATGAAATATTTATGGACTCCTTTTTATTAACGGTCTTTTTAAGGTACTATGGTATATGAACACTCCAATTTTCGTTTATAGAACTGTTTGGTCTGTGTTTGTAGCTCAATATTGGCTTGTGTATGTGATTTGACACCACCACATTTTTTTGAATAAATGGCTTTTATATCTTAGTTTTGTGGTGTTAATGTGTGTGCTTTTTAAATGTGACTTGCCAAAGTTCTTACGATTCTTCAAGTGAAAATTACACAAGAATGGCAAGAGACTGTTTGCATACTTCCTACCCCCCAAAATCGCATCTGTAGTTAACTTGGATCATTAGCTAATCCTTATTCCCATGTTATATTTAATACATTTCCATAATATGATTGCATTACCATATAACTTTGGGCAGATTAACCAAATTCCATAGCAAATGTTGATCCATTCCATTAATTAATTAAAATAAAATATACAGGAACAAATCTGTGGAGTCCCAATTTTGCATGTACAGAATTTATGCAAATGATAGCTAGAATAAAATGCTGTTCTCAGTTATTGGCGATAGCTAAATCTTGCAAGAAAACATCTCATTTTAGAAGTATTATCTTCAAAACATCTAGAAGTCATTACATATGAAATCTGAAATTTGTTTACATAGCATGATGTTACAATCAGGCGTATGACTGAAATACGTAAACGAATGTGTAAACTTCTCAAGATCCATCCTACTTTCTTTAATATTCACCTTGTGCCTTGATGTGATGGCACTTACAATTCCAGTGCCTGGGACCTGGCAAGGATTTTGCATAAACAGAGCCAATGAACAGGTTTGTACATGCATGAAAGCCTCAAAACCCAAGTCCAGAGCTAGAGGTCTGACACTGGGAACAGCACTCAGGAGTATAGTCCCTGGAATCCTGTGTTATGCCTTGTGGATGTGAACTCAACCACAAAGGTACAGTGCAGCACCATCTCCTGACTTGCACTGTTTCCACACAGCAGTTGATCAGGTTAACAGTTGCTAACTTTTTGTTTCTCACCAGTCCAGTTTCATTGGAAGTAGTCTTCTCCTGCCCCATGCCCTACTTTGCTGTCCATGCCTCCAACCATGCTGACGGCACAGATTGACTGGGGCAGCACATTGCACCACTCCAGTTCATCTTAGCTTTAGGAATGTGACTTAAAATACTGTATATCCTTCCTTTTAAACATAGAGTTAAATCCACGTGAAGTACGAGTGATTGGAGGATTAATAAGGTTTAGAAAAGACACCCCTGTATTTTGTCATTAGAAACCAATAACCTAACAGATAGTACAGATTTTTCTATAGAGTAGTCAACGCTTCATATAAACCACAGTTGTAATGGGGTTGTAAATATCTCAGTTATGTATCTAGCTTTACTGGAAACAGCAAATAGCAAGTGGAAATCCACTGCTGTTGAATGCCAGCTTTCCCTAGAACAGCATTTATTTCCGTAACAGGTATTGATCTTTGGAAGGGGAAATATGTCATGTGGGTATTTGCAGTAACTTAGAGGAGACAGTGAGACAGTCATATTAAAAGCAGAATTGATGCTGTGGCTGCACGCTTTCTTTGTTATTGTAGAAAATAAATCTGCCAAGCACTCCTGACCTGGTGAGTCATTACTGATACAGAACCACTACTGCTAAAGCCATTTCAAATTCAGAACTGCAGTTTTCTGAGGTACTTACGAGTATTCGCTTGGGTGTATGTAAAACTGGTTTTCAGTATACTCTAAAACTCAGCCTTATTCCCAAGGTGCGGATCTGGAAGGAGGTGCAGAGGACACCCAGGCTGGCTGTGGGCTGGCTGGGCCATCTGCTGGAGAGAGACATCATTGTCTGCAGGAGGCACTTGGCAAAAAGCAGCAGGTAGGGGATGCCTGCTTGTGTCTGTGTCCTCAGCTTGCAGTGGCTATAAGCAAAGCTCGTTCTCATGCTCACTGGGATCTGCTTCACTGAAGTTCAGGTACCTAAAGGCCAGGCACCCATTGGGTTTGACTCAATCCTTAGGGCTCCCTTCCAACTTGAGATAAGTCTGTGCTTGCTGGCACAGTCTCCCTGGGCTCCATTTAAAATTGTGTTAGAGAGAAACAGGTGATGTAGGACAGGGCCCCACTGACCAAGTTGTAACCTGTGATTTAGAGCACTGATGGTATTTGTCCAGTTTTCAGTTCCACAATTCTCAAAGCCCAACTCTGTCTTCATACTATGTCTAATGCTTAGCTCCCAGGAGCCCCTCTCAGCTTGCCCTCATGCAGCAAAATGCTGTTATTTTGCTTAGACACCAAGTGTTTCTAGTTTTCAGGAAATTTCTCCCACTTAATCTTTGAGATTAGTTCAGGTGGGGATTTTTCACACATATGTTTTCACCCATTACACATATATGCTGGTACCTGAACTAGGTAGGGGCACAAATATAAACAGACCTGTGTTGCACCAGACTGAAATTCAGTACAAACTCAAATGATCAAGCTTTTCAAGAAACATGGTTTATAAGGTGCACAGGGCTTTTGATGTGACATTCTTCAGGCAAAGCTCCCTTCCCTGTAAACCTTCACAGAGTCTGTATTTCAGTTAAAAATATTCCCAACCCAAAGCATTTCTTTAACACAACCCTTGAATTAGCTTTTCTCTGCTAAAGAAATGAAAGATACAGTCAAGACCAAATATATTTTTCAAATATGGAATCAGTTGTCTTATAAAAATATAAAGATACTTCATAGAAAATGTGCTTCACATAATATATTGGATTTAATTTTGAAACATCAGTGGAATCTACATGTTGGAATTATATCTATCTCTTACTCAATAACAGATTGCAATAGGAGGATGCCCTTTAAAATGGGGATTATTCAATTTGAATGTGTTTCTTCCCTTTGGGCCTCTCCCTTCTGAAATCATGCAGAGGTTTTAACTCAGAGAGCCCATTTATATCATTTTAAAACATTCTTCTAGCATGCAGATACTCTCTAGAAAAGACTGCATCTTCCTTGGGATTCACTAGTGAGTTGGGTTTTATGGTCTCCTTGGTTAATGCCCTGGCTAGAAGTCTGAAAGAGGTTGATATGGTTACCCTCTTACTGCTTCGACTACATAACTGCTTTGCAGGCTTGTCTGACTGTGTCAGATCCTGTACAAAGGGGGCTCCTAACCCACAGCAGTTTGTAATCCCACTGATCACAGATGATTACTGAGTTGACACTCCCTTCAGCATTTTCAGCAGCAATCCTGCTTTAACCCATGCCATGTTTTGCCTGATAGACATTTACCCACAGGACATGTGGTAATGACCTTTCGTGCCAGCATCCCTCCCACCTGCTTGGCCAGCACATCCCAAACCCAGTGGTCAGACCTGTGCCAAAAAGAGTGATGGAGAAAATTCACACCACCAGCACTTGGAAGCTTTGTTTATATATATTATAAATAATTATAATACTTTTAGCCTGAACACAATCACTTGCTGCTTGGAATTTACCCTACTCTGTAGGAGTTAACTGAGGTGACAAGCGAAGAAACAAGTGATTCAGCCTTCTCGCTTCCTGTGCTATAAGAAATAGTTGGGCAACTAAGATTGTTTAAGAAAATGCAGAATTTAAATGCAGGTGTTAGAATTGCTTTCAGTTTCCTTTTAATATGCCTTAGCTACGCATTATTTCACCTCTTTCTTTTTTAAATAACAAATCCCTTCAGCGGGGGTTCAGTGGGGTAGCTGAACTCTGGCTTCTGTTGGAACACCTTCCTCAAATTGTGAGCTTCGGGATCCAGGAGGGTCAGCCCCGGGCTGCTGGCAGATATAGGGCATGTGTTGATCCAGCCTCACAGAGGCTGTCTGAACAGCACATGGAGAAGAACAGAACCTGTTGCTCTCCTGAGAACCTGAGGCACTGGTAAATGGCCCAGTAACGGGCATCCTCTGCCACCTCAAAGGCTTTGCTTTAAGTTCCCAACATGTTAATGGACAAGAATAACTACCTTTAAAATCACATTTGCACTTAAACACGGGACTTCCAATTATCTACAATAAGGCTTGTGGGCTAAGACAAACCAACCCTTTCTCAAAAAGAGCCACAAATAATATTACATGGATTAACTGCAGAGAACCACTCAGTGCTGGCTGAGCTGTGTTGGTTCAAAACGAGGACAAATTATGTCAGTGTGTCTTTTCCAAAAAAAGCCACATCTTTCAATTTTGGAGGGGAAAAAGGCAAATCTTGAGGGTTGGCTGCTTCCATGTCTCCACCATTCTTTTGGTTTTGTGCTGTGATATTTAAGGAAAAGTTAATTCCTGGTCCTTACCAGTCTCATGGGACCTTTAGAGCTTTAAACAGATCCAGGGAGGGGAAGTTATGACAATGCCTGCAGAAGATATGATTCAGGCAGGCAAGCACACCCAGGCTGTGTGAGTAACCTGTACTGGGTCTGTGGGATGGAAAACGCTGCGCTGGTGTCCCCGATGGCCTACCCACTTGCTATTTTTTCATGGCAGGAGTCATGTTACCCCACACAGGAGCAGGGGTTTCAGATGCAGAGCAGTGTCCTTAGTATCCAGAGAAGAAAAGAAGAGTATATGCTTGCTTCCTTGTTGCCTCTCCCATGAGGGATGCAAGAGAACAATGCACTTGTCAGCCTCAGCCATCACCAAGCAGGACCATCTGTTTCCAGACATACACAGGATGTGTCCCCTGTTTGCAGGAGAGGCACTGATGGACTGCATGTGCCACAATCCACCAGATTCTCCTGGTCAGCAAGAGGCTGGTGCTGGAACTGGTGATGTGACACAGCTGCAGGCTGACAGGTAACATTTTGGTACTTGGATCTGTCACTTACACAGCTGCTGGCTGCCAGAAGCTCAATTACCTCAGTCCAAGTGTCTCATTTAGCAGTTCAATGTTAATGACTCCCTCTGTGTCCTGCACTCATCACTAGTACTGCTACTGATGGTGTTACAAGACTCAAGGGTCTGCTTTGGTACTGCCCAGCATCCTTCACCCAATGGGACTCCAGGGAAACTGCAAACTGCTCTAGAACTCCGTTAGCAGGGAAAAACACCCCTGTGAACATCTCATTTCTCTGATTAAGTAACACACAGGGATAAAAAAAGTAAAGATTCAACCCAGAATGAACAAATGACCATATCATGGGAACTTTACAATGATGATTAAGATGCATTTGCATTGCAGTGTCTTCTAGTGCATCAGCTGCCTGAGATTTTTCTGTTTATTTTCCTCTGATGCAGTTTAGGAACATTGCTGACAGGCCAGCATAACTCTCTCTGTATCATTACTGTTATTGCTGGGATATTTGCATAACACTGACAGCCATAAATTATGCCAGAAGAAATAACAAAATGGTATTGTTGATGTATCCAAGGATATGACCAAAATAAGGTTTGCAGCCAGACCTATGTTATTAAACCCACTAGTGTAGCTGAGAAAAATCAATAAGCTGTCAAGTACATCAACAGTCCTTCTCCAGGTCCAAATTAGAAGTAGCAGCCTTGAAACAAAAAACAATTGAGAACAACTGCTGTTAAATTCAGTTAGATTTGTATCAACAAGACCACCTGAGAGAAAATAGATGGGATCTGTGACACTGAAGGATATTCTACAGGGAAATGTGCAGGCAGATAATTTATAGGTTGTGGAATAAAGAAGACACGTCAGTGGAAGAAAAGGTTAAAAGAAGTCACAGAATCTCTCTTTTACTCTGTTGATGACCAAAAGAAGTTCAAATACAGGAGACTCAGACTTACCCATGTTGCTTAAGGGTCATAGACAGCACTGCACCAACTGGGAAAGCACGGTATTCAGCACGTGGCTGGGTGCCCTCCCTGCATCAGATCTGTCCCTTTCTGCCCCTATGATCTAGGCCCTTGGGATAACACCAGTGCAAAGACATGTTCTGAAAGAGCCTGGTGATGAGACTATACTTCCACAACCAGAAATTTCTCTGTTGTCAAGAGACAGGAGCATTGCATGGACAGACCTGCATTTTAACAATAAAAATGTCTTTCTTGGTTTTATCAAGACAGTGGGATTCTGGGGTTAACGGAGATGATGCTGTATTTTTTTCTTGCTATCACACACTTCACATCTTCTGTGTTTTGCTTTCTGCTTAAGACATCAGTGAATCCAAAAACCTCTGAACCTGTAAAGCTGCTCCAGAAGAAATCATTAGGGCTGATTTGTAATCAAAGGGTTTCTTATCCTCTGCCCAGCTGAGAACTCCCTTCACAAAACATGTAATTCAGTAAATCATGTAATTCAGTAAATCCAACATGGAGAAACCTTCCAACTCACAGACGGATGGATCCTTCTCACTCAATGTGGTATCTCACCTTCCTCTCCCTCCCAGGCTGGTCCAGGTTTCCAAAACGACTGGGGAAACATTGTGTTATCCCCAGCTCAGCTTCTGTGCCTGCAACGAGCACCACGTGCCCCTCTGCTGGCTGTCGATGCACCTCCTGCAGCCCCTTATCTGGGGAAGGAATGAAGGAAGGGAGATCTTTCTTACTCAGGGGCTGGGGCAGGGTCCAAGCATTGCTGGTTTTGACCCCCGTGGTGCCCTTCCAGCCTCCCTGCTGGGCTCAGGGGAGGCACAGCACATGAACCACATCTGCTGGCACAATTCCGCTGTTCCTCAGGAAATCTGTGCCGAGTGCTAAAATAATCATAGCAGCCAGATTTGTAGGGATGCAGTCTCCAGAGACCCCAAATAGGCCAGTAGCTTGTCAGGGGAAATGGCAGCACCCGGCAACACTGCAAAGACAGAGAGAGAGCTAGCAGTCATGAGAGAAGTACAGGATACAAAAAACAGGACAGGAGGATAACACAGAGCAAATGCATAAAAATCAAGGTTATGTGCTGCCACTTCTGCACCAAACAGCATGTACATACTACTCTCCCTTATGCTGCTTCTCTCACAGGTGCACCCAGGTCCCTCTTACCAGTAAGCAGATTACTTTACCTCTTTTTTTTTTTATTTATTTCAGCCTTCAACTGCATTTTGTGCACAATCACATGCACAGTTTTTGTCCAGGTTTTCTTGGTTTTGTTTGTGTGAGTTTTAATATTTTTTAAGTAGTTCTATTTAAGTGATTTATGTAGTATCTGTCATTATATTTATGTTACAATTTAGTGGCTGTTACAGCAACTGAGATGATCTGTTTTTTAAAGAAATCTTCCTGAAACAGCAGCTGATGGTGCTCCTTTAACTGAAGAATTCTCAGGGCAAAATGCAGCTCAAATGATGCAGGCACCCACCTGAATGATTTATTTACACCTGAATAACCCAATCCTCCCTTCAAGGACTAGAAAAGCAATTAGCCACTTGTTTATGCTCAGCCTGTGTGCAACCTCACTTTTACACATTACAAAAGTTGAGTAGCTTAGATGACATTCAAGAATCGGATGCAAGCAAGAAAAATCAGCATGGATACATCAATTATATATGAATACATTTACTAAAGAAGTCCTAAAGCAACTGCTTCTCATGACCCTAAACTCAAAATGGTTTCCACAGGGCCTGGGAAACGTCTGAAAGCTGTGAACAGATACGGACAACCGTCTGAAGAGAACACATGGTGGTGCTGATGCTGCAAAGCAACCCTGTTTTTTAACATGAAAAAAAGACAGAGGAAGCACACACGAGTAGTGTGGTCTTCTTGGGAATACTAATCCTTACAGAGGAAAAACAAAACAAGGACAGCTTATTCCCATATTAACGGAAGAATTCACTAGGGACAACTGTATCTGTAATAGTATAGATGGGAAGTTAAAATAAACTAGAGGAAAAGTACAAAAGCACTGCCTTTCTACAAACCTAAACAAGAGAGTGACAGCAGAGCAACAACCTGCCAGTTGGAAGTCCTGCAACAGTGGGAGGGTCTGAACCACGCAATAGGTGACATTTAAACTGGAATTTTGTTTCCATAATGAAATTCACAGTAACTCTTCCCACAAGAAGTCATGTAAAACATCAGGAGCCCAGAGATTTTCTGGAATTCCCATAAAATTCCACCCCATAAAATGGGAATGCTGGAAATACAGACATTCCCCCGAGGTGCTGGCATCAGAACCAGAAATTACTTCCAGTTCTGGAGAAGTTATCTGTAGAAAGTATAATTATGTTACTGACCTACCTTCTCACTAGACACCTTTCAGTGCTGTGCTCGCCTATAACATGCAGAAATATATCTTCTTCAGAGGCAAACAAGAAAACAGAAGTCACCCAGCTCAGTAAAATAATATTAAACAGACCTGATGTGAAGCACTGTGAGAAAAACCTGACTACTGAATAAAAAATACCAATGTGCTCTACTCCCCAAAGCCAGAGGTGAGTACAGCATTTGGGTAGTGCAGGGCACAAACCTGTGAAGGAGTGTCAAATGAAACAAGCACGCAATTTAAAGGAAGACATGTTTTAGCAGCTTCTGCACTGATTTACTCAGTGTTTGGACTATACGATGTACTTTTGAGGGATCTTCTGCTTTGTTCCACCAGACCTGTGACCTTCCTGTCCTTTGGTTCAGAGATGGAGATGACACTTTAAGCAGACATCAAGATGCCTAAAAATACTGCATAAATTCAGACAGCAGAGACTTCTGGGGATGAGCAGTGGAGTCTTAGCCCCAGCACAGATATAGCGATAAGATGACAGAAATGTGAAGTCCACTTCTGCCAATCATGTCAGAGAAAAGCTTCTTAGCACTACTGTCCAAATGGAGGCTGGAAACAAACTGGCCTGCCAGTGACAAGGAGAGTGCCATAAAGTCTATCTGTCTCCTGCTGGCCTGCTTCCATCATAATTTTGCTTGTGATACCTGATAGCACCCATATTTATTATCACCCACACCAGCATTCCCACTGAATGGCTACAAAGAACAACAGGTCACTCACAGGTGACCAGTGCTCCAGATGTGTCTGCTCCTAACACAACTGATTTCTTGCTCTACCCAAACTGCATGAAGAAATATTTCCTGGAGAAAGGCAGCCTTCACATGCACTTTATTTGGAGTAGGTCACATTCATATAAGACTGGAGCCTTTAAAAAATAGGTTCCTGTTTAAAATGGTTTGCTACTGCTGAGGCAGCCTTGTTTTTCAACAGCATCCCAGTTACTCCTTTGTCAGCTGCTGTGTTTCAGTGGCATCAATAAGGCACACAGCACCAAGTATACTGTGAGCTGTTATAGCCAGGGCTGATTTAAGGAAACTGTGCTATCAAGTTTCAATACATTTCCAGAAGAAAAGCCACTCCTGCAGTGACAGGCTGGCAGCTTCCAGAGCAGACATCTCTCACTCATACATAGAGGCGTAAATGAAACACAAGACAGTGTCAAAAACACTTTCAAGCTTATACTGGGAAGTAAATTAATTATTTTTAACTAGAAAAACCACCAACATTTAAAATTCCCTGCAGAAATAAGTTTAGATTTACCTTTATGTTTACTTGGAATTCAGTGTACTTTCTGTAAAGCACAGTAACCGCAAACTTCTCTGATTTTGGGACCCTTCACTTATTTAAACAAAAAAAAAAAGAGACTAGAACAGCATAAACCCTGCTGTGTCCTTCCTTCAGCCCTCATTGTTTGCTTCTCTTACTGTCTTGCACAAGGGTTCTTGACCCATGTGAAAGTACATAACTAAATGGAAACTGCATTAGCACGCTGGCAGAACACTCTTTTCTTTGACCGTGTAAACTATACAGAAAAAAGGAACAAACCAAGGTTAATTGCAGGCTGATTACCTATTTTCAACTGATGGCTGCCTGTACCAGCATCAACTAGAAACATGGAAAACCACAGCTTCAAAACAGCTAATCCTAAATTGGGAATGCAGGCTGGCAAGCCAGGCAACAGAAAAAGGCAAGTCTTGGGACTCTGAGAAGAAACTTCAATGAAAGATAAACCATGCCCTATCACCTTTGTCTTTCTTTTAAGGAAATTTTACCAAGCAAATTCAACTGACACAAAATTCCTACGTGCTTAAGAGATTACTTATTGCAGATACCAGTATCTGGCTGTCAGCTCATGTAATGTCCCCAATGCAGATTTTTGGGCACTGAGAGCAGAAAGCACCAACAGTAGAATCCATAAGCAGCTAACCTGTGGGATAAAATATGAAGCAAAGTTTAAATAAATTATAAGCCTACATACTGCTTAGCTTGCATAAAGTCAGAAATGCACTCCACACCAAGACAAACAGGCTGATTTTCAGTGTGAGATGTCTGCTGCTGTGCTAGAACTGGATGTATAGCTCAAGAGCAAAGCAGTAAATTCAGAACAAGCATGAGACTTTAGGGTTTTGCTGTCAAATTCTGGGTATCACCTGACACTCCAAGTAACAAACAAGGTTTGTTTCTTTTATTTCATAGTTAGTAGGTACCTATTCCACTCGGCGTCATCTGCTTGCAAGACCACCACTGGAAAACAAAGAGCTCACATAGGAACATACTCATGAGCACTGTTGCTTCACATTTTTATGCGAGGCCCTGATACTCCTTTCATGCTTGCAAGGGAGAAGACTTTCAAGGGAGAAGACCAGATGATGAAACTGCTCCCCGTCTTATGTGCAGATGATGATGGTGATGCATCAGAACTGGCTGGCAGTGGCAGGTGGTTTTCCTAACTAGAGGACAGAGTCATAGATTTTTCTCTATGTTCCTCACACATGCTCAAAAGTACTGCACTCACATTTCTAGCAGCTCATGGCTGTAGGTATGTCTTCTCTTTGCAAGCAAAGAAGCTAGGTTATGCTAATAATGAGAATTTCAAAGAAAGATCAATTGCTAGGGGCAATCACTTCCACATAACAGCACAAGTAAGTTTGGATTTGGATGCAGGAAGCATTAGAACATTTCACTGCCTAAATCTAGAATTCTGCCTTTTTCTCTTCTAGACTTAACTAAAACCATCCCAATTCTAGGACATCCCCAAATCCTGGTCTCAAACAGAAGGACTGAGCTTTGGGTAAAACTTTTCATGTGCTACTATTCAAAATATCATTAGACTGCTGTTTTCAGACTCCAGTTGTTTCTTTAATACATTAGATGTGACAAACTCTCCTTAATCCTCTATCAGCTTAATTCAAAATGGATTTTAAATGTGCCAAAAGGGGATCCTTACAGTTAAAATCTTCAGAAAATCCCAGGAACTAGGTTCTGAACCTATAAAATGAGTATTTGCTGGGTTTACTTTTTTTAGAAGGCTGATTCTGAAATACACTTCTCTTTATAATTAGTGCCCTGTACTATTTTGGTTTTTTATTGGTTTTCTTCCCTCCTTACCTGCCTATAAACATGAGAGGGACAAACTTCATCAAGCCTATCTTATGTCTGGCAAGCGCTATTCATGGGACGATTCAAAACAGGCATCAATTCAGCTCACAAGTAGACATGCTATTGTTAAAGCCCAGTGTTATTTTCACCCCTTTCTCTGGTGGAAATCATAAAGAATGGCTTAAAGAGCTGCTCCATCCAGAACACATGCTTGCCTGCAACTGCTTTTGTTTGAAAAGAATCCCTCTTCTAGGTAGTTTTCTAATAGTGATTTAACTTTCCAGGCTTCATCTGGGAACTTTATGCCATTTGGATTTTGGTCAGAAAGTTACATTGGTCAGAATATAAAAAAGTTGGAAAGTTATATTTGGTCAGAAACATATTAAGGATTTATCTTTCCAAAAGCAGAGATGAACAAACCATTATTTGTTCAGTTGTCATTTGTAATTTGTTACATTTATTAAACTGAACATCTGCTATGTCACTGTGATCTTGGAGGAGCTAATTTCTGACCTAGCTGAGGGTTGCTCTAGCCACTGTACCGAAATGGCCTATTTTCCTATCCTAATTTCCCCTTCTCAATCACCATAGGCAAATTTATTCTGTATGCCAGAATCATCTCTCTCTCATGTCTGGCTCGTAGTGATCATCAAATGAAACATCAGCACATCACCTTGTATGTCTACCCATAAGCCATCAAAGATGCATGCAACAGCTACGCCTACCCGTGCTACTCCCCACTGCTTGGTGACAACCAATGCTTCTTTAAGGCTGGGGATAGAATGGCAGGAATGCAATAGCACTGCCAGGGAACTGATTTTGTTCCAGAAAGTGAAGAGAAATTAATCTGCATGCAAACACCACGGCACAGCCAAACTGTTACTAAAGTCAGTAAATAACTGGGTTATGTCCACAGTTCATTTGCACTGAATTAAGCTTAAAAAAAAATACAATCTTGATTGTTACTGCAGATAACATTGTAAGTGCGTGTTTTCTTGACTCCATATATTCTACCTGCTGCCTTACTGATAACTAAGTTGACTAACTGACACGACTGAATAACTGAGGCAGTTCAGGTGACCAAGATGACTCAGATTTCCCTTCCCAGTGACACAAGAAATGACTGGGCATTGGAACCCCTCCTTTCTGTGGAGAGACATGGCTGGTCATAAACAGCATTTTACTCCACAGACTTTGCTGACCTTAATACAGATCCTACAACCATTATCAAACTTCAGACATGCTTACTGGTCTAAGCACAGGAACATGCTGTCATGGTCAACTGCCAAGGTAGGGTAAGCCCTTTATTTACTTCAAGTTAAGCCAGCTGAAACTCTGTTCCCTTCTTTATATACACTATTCACCTCAACACTAACAACTAAAAATGTCAATTGTACAGAACAAATGCCTTGAAACCAATTTTGACAAACACCAAATGCTTGGCTTGTATTTTAGGGCTGAAGCAGTAAGCTTTATAAACAATGCTACAGGACCTTTTCTTCAGATATTAAAGGAAAATGAGAAATTCCCTACATGCTGCGTCTTCATAGCAACAAGTACAACAATACCGATTTTAAGTTGTTTGCTGTTTTCCTGTAAGGTCTTAAAAGAAGCAAAAAGACAGATGCCAGCCTTTAAAAAACCAAAACCAAAATAAATACCAAGACAAATTAGCCAGAGAAGAAACTGTGCAAGGTGCGCTACAAGCTTCTTTAAAATCCTAATGGAATTAGCACTCATTTTAACGTGCAGAATGCATAAAATTTAGACTAGTTATTTTTTATTTTTCCTACTATCACAAGTATTTTGATTATACATTTAAAAAGAGAATGTAAAATTAAAGTCTAAATTTAGTAATTACAAGTACAGAGATTGCACGAAACATTCCTGTTCCTGAAAACACCTGGTGCTTTTTAATCCTGTTTTTTCCCCTCCCCAATTTTGATGTGCATGAGCAACTTTACACAAACAGGGAAAGAAAAATGACTTTACAAGACAAAGAGTGAAATGAAATACTCAAAGTGCTGTCAGCAGCTCATTGTAAACCTGGGAAAAATTAAGCGATAAAAATCAATTTTCGCACACAATGTTTCACTCACAGTGTTTTAGATACTCTGTAAGTAAGAAAAAAGGTCACACTGTCTTAATGTTAAGACAATTAGTATACACTTCATGAGAACTTCATATACTTGAGCCTTCACATTTCAAATTTGTGCCTCAAGAATGGCACAGACCTTTGGATTTCAGGCACATAAATAACATAAACCAACAATACTGATGTAAGATCACAGCCCTACAGAAGCAGAAGAGTTTGCATTCAGTGTTTCAGCAGAAAGTCCCCATACAGAAAACCTCCTGAGAACAACCCAGCTGATGGGAGCTCTACAGGGAAATAAAGAGTAAACTACTCAAACAGCTCCATTTGATGCTCTTTTGACTAGTAAGTACTGTGATAGCATCAAGCCCCAATAATTGTGTTTTCACTCCCCTCTCTCCTCACAGGAACATTTCCTTGCACACTTTTGCGCCGTCAGGAAGCGCACATCAGCAGCATTACAAGCGCCCAGTGTACTCCTCCGATTGCCATTTCCCATGAAAGAACAACTAACTCATGCTGTTCATAGCTCCCCCTGTTGCCAGCAATTCCATTGAAAGACACCAAAGAAGGGCAAGAGAACAAAAAGACTGCAAGAAAGCAGAGAATGAGCATCAGAAAAAAGTGATGAAAGAAAATGAAAAGGCATATTCTGCTCTTGTTATGTCTGGCAGCTCTGGATTCATGTAACAGATGAGAGTGTACAATCTGTCCCCTACAGAAACAAAGGGTGAGAAGACAAATACTGAGGATCCTCACTTGAACCAGTTATTTAAATAACCTTCAATAAAAAATAATCTAATAAAAACTATCTATGCTTTTCCTACAGAGAAGGAAAGATTCCCCTCCAACTTGCAGTTGAGAGCCTTTATATAACTAACAATTTGTAATTATCCATTTAAAAGAATTAATCCTATTCAGTTCTAGACAGAATACAAGCTAAGTTCTGCAGCCTGATGTGTAATAGGAGCACAGACATAGTCCTGAACACTATCTGAAACTAGCAGTCAGTACAGCCAAATGCTGTAACAGCAGAAGTATTATCCTAAATCAAACCCACATTATTCTAAGTTTGCACTATAACTTGTGAAGAAAACTGGAAAGGCCGGGAGGGAACAATTGGATTAATTTGTCATAGTTCTATTTACTTAATTGAAGCCTCTGATTATTTATACCAACTGAACACTGTGCCCCAGAGTTTATGGTCAGGGGTACAATCCAAGTTGCACCAGACACGGTTAGATGCCTCCCTGAAGAAGTAAACTTGTAATAGGTACTTCCCACCCACAAAGGACTGTAGGAGCTGTGTCCCTTATTATGTAACACCAGCATTAATTAAGAAAGCGGAGGTACACCTTTTAATAATTAATAGTGAAGGGGATCTAAGAAGGGCAGTGAACAATAATACTGAATAATTCAGCACTATAACCAAAGGAACAATGGCACAGTAACTTTAGATGTGAGCATTTGCAACAAAATCCAACAAAAACATTTGATATGCTGACGGCTTCTTGTGTTCAGGAAAGGGTATACATCCGAGACAGTCTTTCCTACTGAGTGGGCATCAAACAATTTCTGAAACCAGTCTTTAAAACAAAATCAAAAGCAGCTGGCAAAACTGCACCAAGGCAAGTGACTTTATACTGGGCTGTGCCAGATTTGGGCCCAAAAATCAAAAGCGTCATCCAGTAGAGACATTAGTTCATCAGTAAATCGATATTCTCAACAGGGCAAATTAGCTATAACAGCAACTCAGTTTTAGCAAGGGAAAAAAAAAAGAAGCACAACAGATTTTCCACTCATCCTGGCACTTCACAAAGTTCCAGGAGCAGTGACAGCCTATGTCTGTCAAGTCTAGAAACAAAGAAACAGAAAGCTTCAGCAGCTGCTGAGCAGTCAGAATGACTTTGTGGTCACAAATACTGGAGAATTTTAGCTTTTTGCCTGGTTAGCAGCTGAGAGGTAGATATACATCAGTAAAAAAATAATGAGCCTTTGTTACTGAATGAGAAATAAATGCGCATTATATTTAATTGCAGAAGTCTGGCAAAATATCAGAGCATAAAAAAAGATTATTCTTTTTTTTAAGAAAAAAATTAAAAAAGAAAAGATAAGAGACCTGAGTGACAGATCAGGAAAGACAAAGCCTGCTGCTGCTCAGCCTTTTTCTGTCTCACTGATGGAAAGGATTATTAGCCTGCCGTGGCTTCCCTTAGCAAACGAAGGGCAGCCAAACTACATAAACCAAAATGGTTTTTGTGATTTCCTTCTTAAATTGTTTTGATGACAGGTTCCTATTAAGAACTGTTGTGAATTCAACAGAAAGTAGATGCAGCTTCTGCTTACTAGGAACTGATCATCACAACTTCTCTGGCATTGAACTCCAATAAAGTAAAACTTCCGTGCTATGTATCCTTACAGACATCCCAGGGGAGGAACATATGTCTCCTCGTCTTTTTGAAGCGAGTAAAAAGATAGGAAAATATCTTGGACACTAATCCTGCAACACATGTATGCACTGAAGTAGCTGCCAGTTATTAGATTGTGTTTGTTATAAATGTCTGGCCCACGGCAACTGGGGAGAAAGGATTCACGAGATACTACTGAATGGGCACACCATTCAAGCCAATTAGAAACAGTGACATAAACTTGGTACTGATTAGTAGGAAATTACTGGTAGAGATGGAGGATTTTGTCTGACTACCTACAAGTAGAAATATTTAACCCTCAAACTAAGAAAACACACAGATGTAAATATGGAACAACACGGACAGTGAAAATAGTCACAGAATCCCAGAACAGTTTGGGTTGGAAGGGACTTTCAAAGGTCATCTAGTTCAACCCTCTGCAATGACCATGGACATCTTCAGCTAGCTCAGGTTTCTCAGAACCACATCCACCCTGGCCTGGAATATCTCCAGGGATGGAGAATCCACCACCTCTTATGGGCAACCTGTGTTTCACCACCCTCATTGTAAGGCATCTTTTCCTCACATCCAGGTTGAATTTCTCTTCTTTATGTTTAAAATCATCACCCCTCCTCCTGCCACAACAGGCCCTACTGAAAAAGTCTCTGCCCCTTTCTTATAACCCCCCTTTAGGTATTGGAAGGCTGTGATAAAGTTTCCCTGGAGCCTTCTCTTCTCCAGGCTGAAGAAGCCCAGGTCCCTCAGCCATTCCTCATAAGAGCGCTGCTCCACCAAACATGACTGTTGATAAATACTTATATTTAAAAATTTTAAAGAGGGAAACAAATATGCAGCTAACAAAACTACAACAGCACTCCAAAGACTTTCATGTCCTGGAAAAGTAAGCCCGTGGATGTTTCCTTTAGGCTACACGGGGGACTGGATCACCCACTACAGATAAATTTACCACAGCTACCGCACACAAACACCCCCACCTCCCTCACCACAAAATGGAGGACAGCAGGAGGTCCACGGCTGCGCTGGCCCGGGGGCGGGCCCGGGGGCGGGGCCGGGACTGGGGGGGGCGGGCCCCGCGGTGCCGGCACATAACGGCTAACCCAGCGCCCCTTGCGCCTCTTATTTGCATACCCTCACCTCTGAGCTCGGGAGCAGCCAATCAGCGGGCTCGGCGGCGGGCGGTGAGCGCCGCTCACCTGCTGCGGCCCCGCCGGCCCGCCCGCTGATTGACAGGCAAGGGGCGGTGCCGCGGCCTTCTGCTGCGCGGGTCCCGGCGGTGGCAGCGGTGGCGCGATGGTGTGCGGGGGGTTCGCTTGTTCCAAGAATTGCCTCTGCGCACTCAACCTGCTCTACACGGTGCGTGCCCGCCGCGGGAGAGCCGCGGGCTGCTCAGCGGGGCCTCCCTTCCCGGGTCTTCCCCGCCTTGCGAGTTCCGTTGCGGAGAGGGGAAGGGAGGAGAGGCGGCGGGGTCTCTGCGGCCTGTGGCGGTCTCCTCTTAGCAAGCTGGTGCTGAGGGTCTGGCAGTGTCCGGGCCGGGAACGCCGCACGGTTGCGGTCTCTGGCTCGGGGTGGGGAAGGTGGCACCGGTCAGATCGGGCTTTGTCACTGTGGGGACGTGGCTCCTCGGGATCAAAATGCAGGGTGGGTGGATCGGGAGCGGGCGGCACGGCTAGCGCTGCCTGCCCGGGGGGGGTGTCACATCTCCAGCCCCCTCCCCGCGGGACCTCGGGAGCACCCCTTCCTCAGCCCTCCCGAGCCCAGCCGTCGGTGCCCTTTTTTCTTATCTGGAAAGGTCGCTGCACCAACGCAGGCGTGAATGGGGAAGGGGTTGTTTTGGTTTTCCTCAGCCGAAGCCTAGCACCGAAATAAGGCAGTTCGGTGAGTGGGAAGGCCCTTGGCCCTCTGGCAAGCAGGCATCCCCTGTGATGGACCAGCGAGTTACAGAGTCCGGCAGCTTTGGGGTGATGGGAATGTGAGTGAGGGGGGAAAAAAGAAAAGCAGTATGCTACACTGAAATAACTGACTTGCTGGGGAGCTCCGGGCAGGTGCCTGGTTTTGTTTGATGAAGTTGGACCTGTTTTCAACACATCACAATAAAATCGTCAAATGGTTTGGACTGGGAGGGATGTTAAAGATCACCTGGTTCCAGCCCCCTGCCATGGACAGGGACAGACACCTGATCCTAATCTCCAACTGTGGTATAGCTGTGATACTTTTTTTCTAATTATCTCTTTTAAAAATACTCATAAATAGCAAGAAACAGGGGTGTATGTAATGGCTTCCTCCTGCAGCACATTTGGATAGGTAGTATGTCCTCTGGTGTTTCATGATAACAGCCTTGCTTGGGGGTGACTTTCGGTAGACTGCAGTTGAGGTCAGCCAGTGCTTGCAGGCAGTTATATCAATGTTTTTCTGAAAGCACTGCCGGATCTCGAGCGAAGCTGAGAAAGGAGAACAAACAGATCTAATGCTGTTCATCAGAACAAACAGTTCTCGTAGATAGCAGTTACTGGACCTGATGATAATCTCCAGGACAGAGCACGAATGGATGTAGAAGTGCCTCTTTTTAAGCCAGTGTTGTTTGCTGTTATATTTTTTGGCACATGTGGTGACTCTCATTCCTTCAGAAAAGGGCAGAACAAAAACCTTGGTATAGGAGAAGTGGACTGTGTCCCTGGAAAATGCCTCTGCAGTATGGGTAGGGATACTCCACTGCCCACTATGGAAGTCACTTGGGATCCGTGTGATGCTATGGGTTGCCCTTAGCCAGAACAGAGGGGAGCAGGTAGGCATTATGGTTTTTGACATCTGTAGTTGGAGGTAAGTTTAGTCTGTGTAGACTGGCATGGTGGAGGTAATTAAAATCATAGAATAGCCCAGGTGGGAAGGGACCTCAGAAGATCATCCTGGCCAACTTCCTGTGGGATAACCTCATCCCAGTGGATTGTTATAGATGAATTGTCCCATTCCAGTTTTGCCTTTTTTTGGTTAACCAGAGGTTAATGGAAGACTTTTTTTTTTTTTTAACAGTTTTGGTTTTATTTCTGGAGTGACAAAGGAGTGAGAAATCTGGATCTTTCTACCATAATAAATGCAGACATCTCATTTTGATGTCATGTGGGCAGCAGGTGTTTTCCTGAAGACAGGATCAGTTATTCTTAAAGTTGTGTATTAACCAGGTGTAAGAGGTCTGGTGGGTCTTCTGATTGCATTTGGCCAGAGCAGGGATGGGTTGATTTGGGGACCTCTGTAGTTCTTTCTGCAATACCTGTACAAAGCACCTATGACCTTAATCTTGTTCTGATGTCTCCCTGACTAGAATTTACTTTGTGGGTGTCACTTGATACTCTTTCATTTGACCTATGCTGAACATATGTTTCTGCTGAAGAGAAGGATTGTCTTTGAATTACAGGAACTGGAATATCCGATCAGTACTGCTTGTGTTGCTTATTAATTATAGATAAGTTACAAGACTGATACTTTCATATTCAGAGTTTCCGGTATAAATAACATTTAAGGTGTTTAGTTTGCCTGGTGGAGTTGATACAGCAAAAATGTGGGGACTTCTCTGTTCTTCGGTTAGACAAAATCTTCACAATACAAGACTTGGGTTGCAAGTGAATGATGGGCTTATTTTTTCCTAGCTGGGGAAAAAATAAAACCCACAGAAGACAACTAGAGCAAGAACATCATCATCATCATCTTCTTAAACAACATCAGTTCACTGTGATAATTGGTAAGAGGGGAGTAGTAAAGTTGAGAAGGGATATTAGCTCAAACAGGTAACACTTGAATGTTTTTCTAGCTAGCATTGATGTGTCTGGATCACATGCTGGGAATGAATTAACCCTCAGAGCTGCATATTGGGGGTTACAGTTTACAGTCATCTTTTCTTTAAAAGACTTCTAGAAAAGAATATTGGAGTTTGATTTTTTTTTTAAGATTTTTTTTTATTCTTTTTATAGTAAGTAGTACACTAAGGAAAATAGATGTCCTGACAGTAATAAATCTGGCTTAAGGCGAGAATCCAGAAACCCACTAACCTAATTGCTCGCTTAATGTTCTTTTCAGATGGTACTTTGCTGATGACTTTTGGTTTTTCTCTGTACTAAGTTAATGTCCTTAGGCCCTGATTCTATTTTTAAATTCATTTTATATGAGTAATTCTGATATCTATGCTGAGTTGCTGAGTTCAGTATGGTTCCTTATGGGTATAGGAACAGTAGAGAAAAAGAGACTACTGACTCTGTAATGACGTGTGTTGCTGGAATAGTCTTGCATGCAAGAGATGCCTGTATTGAAGGACCTTTAAAATACTAGTTTTGGGTACCTGACCAATATTGCCTTTACTAAATCATATTTACATTTCCTGCTGAATGGCAAATCATACAAACTGTTTAGAAGGTCTGTCCATAGAGTTCAGCCACATTCAAGAATGTGTATCAGAATCTGCCAGGTATGAGAACCACTGATGCTGGCTTGACCAATATTTGCTCACTTTAACAAGATAAGGATTTCCTTAGTGATCTTTCTAAGGAAGCCTTGAGTAATTGTGGGAACACTTGATGTATTAGAGCAGTTAGTTGATGTATTAGGCCAGGTTGTATTGAGCCTTGGGTGGCATGGTTTAGTAGGGGGTGTCCCTGCCCAGGATGGGGGGTTGGAACTAGATGATCTTAAAGGTCTTTTCCAACCTAGTCGACTCTATGATTCGATAATGGACTTCTGCTTCAT
>JBCJKH010050218.1:20380-33178 GCA_039877255.1 Loriculus beryllinus | reverse complement strand
AATGCCTCAGGGTAGAGGGGTTCAAGATCCCTACCAGGTCCCATCAGTGTCCCTGGGAACAATGATGAAATCAAAACTGCTGGCCTTAGTGCATTTTCTGTCAGCTACAGTATGGGAGATGTTACAGCAAGAATATCATTAGTGGTTGGCTCCTGGCTGTGCTTCTGTGTGTGGTTGATACTGGTGGTGGCTGCAGAACTGGAAAAGCAGCCCTGCAGTGGAACGGCATTTGACCCTTCTATGAATGGTAGTTAATGGCTACTCTTACAGTCTTTGTCCTGGGGTAATGTAATGTCATGTTGAGCCTACAGGTTCCTGACTTGCAAAGCCACAACTGCACTGAGGTGTTGGTGTTGGAAATGCATCTACATAATCTGTGCTTTCCAGGGGCAGATGAGATTTTAAGAGAACTGAACTCCTTTTTCTTCTGATGAAGCTTTTAAAGAAAGTCAGCTTATTCTGGAGAGATCTATACTGTATTACTGAGAAAGAGGCAGTGCGAGCTTCAATCATGTCTTCCCAGTTACACAGAAATGTACACTGCATGGTCTTTCCTTGCTGCAAGATTATTGTGAAGCTGGTGATGATCTGGTGATTGTTTCTGAGCCATGGCCACCTTTTCTGAAGGCAGCGATGCATCATTCGTGCAATTCAGGTCACTCTGACAGAAGATGGGAGAATTATACTGTTCAGGATCACAGTTCTCATAACAATCTGGGGAAATTTAGGGTGCTTGAATGAGCGGATGGGGCTGGAGGTACATTTTTTCATAATCCTGGCTTTGAAGTTATTTTGTCCCAGGGTTTTGCCGTGCATCCTGGGGAGATACAGGGTGAGGTGTTCCATTGTTGCAGATGAAATACTTCAAAGCTGATTAACTATTTGGCAACATGAATCCTTTCCTCTTGCTGTGTTTCTTATCCATAGCACATTCATTTAATGAAGCCTACGCATCATCTTCTCTTTTTGGACTTGATAGCTAAGCCTGATCCATCTTTGGCATTAGAAGATGAATTCCCAGATGATCACATTTTGCATAGTAAAACCGTCGTTCTCTTGGCCTAAATGCCACCAGTAACACATCTGGGTGGTGGATGGCTACCCAGGAAGGAAAGACCCCAGTGAAGAGTGGGCTGGTGGACCAGGCTTGCCCCCCAGCTCTCTGGGGCTATTCTGTAACAGGCATAGCTCTGCTTGGCAGCATAGAAATCACAGTATCAGTAAGGAGTGTGTGGTTTTCAGCCTGCATTTAGACCTCTTTTGCTTTGAAGGACATCAGTGTGATGAGGCTTAATGTGTTTACCCTACGATGGGAAGGTTTGTTTTATGATCTTTAAAATGCAGACTCTTTGAGGTATACTTTTAATCTAATATCACTCTACTCCAGGGAGAGAAATCTGACGTGATTTTACCACCAGACTTTTTGCTATTTTAATATACTATTTTCTGCAGCTCAGAAAGTAAAATGTGAAGGTGGCAGACAGAGAGATTGAAGCATATGGTATACCAAAGAAAACGCTGTTGAAGGTTAGTGTGAAACAGATAGGACAGACCCGTGTCCTGAGATTCTACCAGTTCTCTGTATTGGAAATTCCATAGAAACTTCCCCTTTTAAAGGAATATAAAATATAAGCTTGATGACACAAGAATTTCTTTTTATATATATTTCTATATATGATTTACATGTGCAAATGAGTTATGGAATATTAAAGTATGGATTGCTAGGACATATGCATGTCTTACCCACGGTGGCCAAGAAGTGCCGGTGATCTGCACTAGGCCAGAAAATTGAATGGAAACACTAGAATTTAAAATAACTTTTGCTTCTTGAAAACTTCATTGAGTTTATAATATCCCATTAACTTCTATCCATACCTATGTTTCTAATCCTCCTTAATGAAACTCAGTAATAGAAAAGCTCTCCACTAAGGCATTGTTGAAAGTTTTAAAAAAGGATATTGTTCCCACTTACATTATGATTTCAAAGTAACTCCTGTGTACTCCGCTAGCTTTCGCCTTACTGACTTGTATCACGGTATTTTTGCTGCAAGTGCTGTTGGTTTGGTCTTCTGTGACCACTGCTTCAGGCTCTTACGTTTCTTAAATAATAAATCATAGAATCACAGAATGGTTTGGGTTGAAAGGGACCTTAAAGCTCATCCAGTTCCAACTCTTGCCACGGGCAGGGACACCTCCCACTAGACCAGGTTGCTCCAAACCGTCTCTAACCTGGCCTTGAACCGTGCCGGGGATGGGGCAATAAATAATTAGTGAAGAGTTAAAGTAGTCATTGAGAGAAGTAACATGCAAGTCACATCCTCTGTCTCTGGACTGAGCTGCAGACTGTGGAGTGACTCCGTTGCTACAAATGCCACATCCCCAAGTGTTTATCATATGTGATGGTAAATTATTCCACTCGCACGATTGCAGGTGCCTTCAGGGAGTAACAATGATGGAATGAGCGGCTGCTCATACAGATAATACTGGAATTATGAAAAATATTGAATGCATATGATAAAATCTTGGTGCCTACTCTTGGAGATAAAAGCAGCCAGTAGAACGATGAGGCTATTCTTTTTCTTTGCAACCCGTTTTTATTATCAAAAGGAACTACAATAACAAAACTTATATTCCTGTTGTATTTATTTAGAAGTGTTACCTTGCTGTACTCTTTTCTTCTAATATTTTGTCTGCTTATTTGAGAGCTCTTTTTCTCTGCCATCTAGAGTAACCTACTTACATTTCGGAGCTTCATTAGCTATGTTTCATTTGGGATCTTATCTAGAAAAAATATCATCTTGTTTTATGTTTCAGCTTCTTCCTTTTATATATACTTTCATTTACTGTAACTTACTATAATCTACAGTGCTTGCAGATTGCTTTGTGTGAAAGATGCCATCCAAAATAACTGTTTTATTTCTACCTTGTTTCATCTGCTCTTTTATGAGGATGATGCTGAAGTCTAGTGGAATGTGTTTTCCTTGCCCAGGGCAGGGGATTGGCTACATGGGTGTTAAAGGTACTTCCCAACCCAAACCATTCTGTGATTTAATGGCTGATTTGGGTTATGTTTCACTTCCAGTGGCATAGGAGTCCCGCTGCACTGATACAGGTCATTTGCTCTTCTCTGCAACCCTGTATTTATGTAGCACAACTTGAATTGTTCTAGAATAACTGATTTCACTCTATCTCATTGGCTTAACCCAGTACAAAAAAGTCTGATCTCTGAATAGTCGTAATTAAGTGGAAACTTGATAACCTTTGATCAAGTTCTCAATCTGTTTTTTAATTTGCAAGCATACATTTGATGGAAAAGTTCTTCTTTGCTCCCTTTTTGATTAAATATACCTCTCTTCACTTCTTTTTGCTGGTCTGCTGTACTTAAACCTCCCATCTCCATCCTGATGGTTAACCTTTATTTATCTCTTGCTCATTCCATCAGCTTTACCAAAATTATCTTATTTTTCCTCATGTTGATAGACAGTGGAGGCACCTTAAATTATGGAAAAAAAAAGGGGGTGAGGGGGAACTGACGAGCTTCAATTCACTTTATTCTGCTAAATTTTACACTGAAATTATTCATGTATGCCACAGTATTTCACTTGCTAGAGATGTGGGAACAGGCCGCTGTTAAATGTATTTCTTTCTACATCATGAAAGCAACTTGAATAGATAAAATAGAACTGAGATCCTTGGTGACTTCCAAGGATGTCACAATGAAAGTATGTCTTACATTTCCTGGTTCATTTTCTGTATGTGTAAATACATTGAGAGCTTTGTGAAAAATAGACAAGATTATTAACAGACGGAAATGTTGCTGTTCAACCCAGCAAAGGAATGGCAAATGAGTGAATGTTTTGTATAAGGTCAGAGAGAGATGGAATAGCAACTAAGAGCTGAAAAACAGAACCAATGCATTTTACTAGTGGAGTTGGTTGCTCTGCTGAGATGGCAAGATAGCAGCAGGGAATTCAGCGCAGAGCTTGTCCACTGGGCTGGTGTATAGGATGCAGTAGTAATACTGTGCACCATTAACTTGAACAAAGAAAGAGCTCTGTGAAAACATTGCTTTTTGTTAATTAAGCTGCCTTGCACCCTAGGAGTGGTGATTCGTTAGTTGCTCATGTTCCCCCAAGGAGTCAGAGCTGTTTGTGATCTCGGGGGATGCTGGAGATAAAGGGCTGTTTATTTTCCAGGCTTAGATTCATCTGATTGTTTCAAGTAATAGTAAAAAAGATTAAAAAGTCCTGAACAGCCTCTGAAGTCAAATAGAAAAAGGAAGCAGTTGTGTTGTCTTTAGTGTCCTTCTCCCATAATGTAGGATTAAATTTACACAGACCTTTCTCTAGGCTTTCATTTTAACGACGGCCAGATGTTCCCAGTGTTACAAGCTTTGTTATGACCAGCAGAGTCTAAACTCTCGCCATATGTATTGCTGGGTATTATGTACCTAGTTTTGATGATTGACTTTCAGCCATTTCTGTAGCTCATTTGCCTATAGCTCAAGCCAGCCTTCAGCCTCTGATAGACAATGCAGGAAACTTCAGAGCAAAAACCATTGGAGTTGTAAACATCCAAATGTTGAGTTTCACAGTTTACTGCTCTCAGGCAACCAGCTGCTCAGTTTCATCTGCCTTTTTGTTTGACTCTGTATTTGCTCTGTGACGGGAGTGACTTTGGTATTGATTACATCAGATTGGGTGAAAAATTTTACTTTAAATTCCAACTAAAAGTTCAAGATGACTTCACTGGTTTTAGTGGCATTCTTGGCCATTATACTGAGCTGTTTATAGATCAGGACAGACTAAAAAGAATTCCCTGTGGGAATTTCTGATGTTTTCAGCAGACTTCTAATCTGCTGTTCTATTAAGCCACAGATCCAGTGGACAAACAGGAGGTTGTTGTTCCTTCCTTAGGAAACCATGTGTTTAATGAAGCTTTGTGTTCATGTACTATGGCCTGTTTTACCCAGGCCCAAACTCAATGAGGTAGTGAGGGAATCTTCCGTATCTTCTTTTTCCTGTTGATTTGAGCATAATTCTCGCTTGATCTCAGTTGCTCAAATCCAGGCTTCCTTTCTAAATAGCCTCAGATCCTGTAAGGTCATGAGGTAAAGAGAAGGTAAGGAAATAGGTAAGAAAAACCAGCTGAATTGGGCCACATCTTTGATGCCTGTGCATCTTGGAAGCTGACTGTGGCAGCTCACCATGCTGTGCCCCGCAATGTGGGCTGGGGCAGCACTCACTGGTGTCACATCCCAGCCCAGCTTCCTCTTGCTGGGAAGGAAGTTTGTGTTCACTCTGGAGCTTGCTGTTAACCACTCTAGAGAGGGGAGAGGAATAGAGCTCTGGAGAAAGGATCCTGCCTTTAGGCTTCAGATGTCTTTGCTGCCCTCCTGCTAGGTCCTGCGCAGTGATGGTATAATAATACACAGCCAGAAACACATTTCTTCACAGGGAGGTTACAGGGAAGGCTCTGCACCTGGGCCTGGAGGTTGTGGAGAAGAATTTTACCCAGGGTGGGGGTGAAATTCCCTATTAAATGTGCAGCAAGATTATGCAAAGAAATACATTAGGATTTCATGGAAATGACAGTACTTTAGATGCACATGGCTACAAACAAAGCTCTTTCTCCTCCCCCCCACTCCCCATGATCTCTCTCTCTGTTTGTGGATTGCTTAAATAACCCTTGAGATGTATCAGTGTTTCTTAATTGCAGTGGGTTTTGCAGTTTGGAAGATCTGTAATGGTCATGGGTCAACACAGCTCTCCTTTGAAATGTAAGCGCAGCAGAATTATAAAACCAGTCCAGTAATGCAGTCCCTTCCATCACATATTATTACCTGCAAGGTGCAGAAGAATGAGGCCTAAAGGACCTGTCAATATGTGCATCCCTTTAATTAGAAAGTTATGCCAGCATCTGTTCCTGTGGTGTGCCAAGCCCGGCTCCTTCACCTTAAACAAACAGTGGTGTGCCTGTAAGGTGCCTTTTCCTGTGCATTTCTTGCCTGGGAACAAGTAATGCATTGTCCTGATTCACAGCCACAGCAGGGGAACCTGCTGCTTGTTGGATAAACAGATGATGAATGCCATTCTAAATGAAATAGTGGTAATGACAGAAGAATAAATATTTCTTCTGTTGGGTAGTCTCTGATGTTTATGATGCACAAATTTCCCATCACTGCTGGAATTGTCAAGACAGAAAGGCAGCAGAAAAGGGACACAGATGCAGCACCTTGAAAAATGCCACGTAAATATCCTCTGGGTGTTTTGACAACAGATTTTACTTTGTAGGTAATAGGTCGTGTCTGGTTTTGACCTATTGCAGTTTAGCTTTATGATGGGGTTGTTATTAATGACAGAGCCAGGTTACCAGTCCCTTCACTGCCTGGGAAGACACCGATGGGCACCAGCATAAACCTGAATTACAGGTTCATAGAATGGTCTTAGTTGAAGGGGACCTGAAAGATCATCTAGTTCCACCCCTGCTGCCACGGTGGGTCAGTTCTTGTTGATGCTGGTGTGAGTGCAAGCACTCTGGTCTGTAAAGTGGTAGCTCTGTTGTAGTGTGTTTGTAGGACAGAAATTACGTGTTACAATTTTCTTGTGTGTGTGACCGAGGGGCATATAGTGTGTGTACATCACCATCCTCACCACCCATCAGAAGTTTGTAAGCAGCATCCAGGGAGCTTCAAGTGATTGCTTTGCAGTCTCTTAACTGCTGGGCTTTGAACCCTGGTACTGTAAAATGCAATGTTTTGGTTTGAGAGTTACAGGAGCCTGTGCCTGTGATACCAGGAGCAGGTGATGGGCAGCTGTTGTGTTTGTGCGTTGTATGGGTTGTGTACAGGAGTACACAACCCATACAGCGCTGCTGCCTTGCATGTGTGTTGTGTGTTTCTGCTCTGAGGCTATTGTTTTCTCCTTTGGCAAAGCCCACTTGATTCTTCATGGATAGGATGTAAGGCCTTAATGTTTGACAAGGTTTGTTTATGTTGCTGCAATACTGTGTGCTTTTCTGTCAGTCCACTAGTGGTTCTGTGAAGGGCACATTTACAGATAAAAGAAAGGAAATGGGGTTTATCTACTCAACTTGAAGTTAGTTTTTTTTGGGGTTACATCACATTGGGGGCTGTGCAATAGGGCTGTACCCTATTCCTTTTATACCTCTCTTCTCTTAGATTCTTTTGAGCTCTGTACCACTTAAGTATAGCAGAGAGTGGCCAACTGCCTGCACAGCAGTGAGAGAGATGTGGAACTCGGGAGCACGTGTGAGGTTTAGCTGGAAGCTTGGCAGTTCTCCAGAACAGTGAGTTTGAGTCTTCTCTCCCTTCCCATTTGTTGGTAACAAAAAAGAGCTTTGGCAGGAAAAGCCAAGCAACAGCAGTTCCAGATTTCAAACTGGTTAACTGTTACTGAGCAGATAAAGAGTTCCAGCAAGTATGCAAAGGAGCTGACAGAAAACAGGATGAAGACAAGAATCCAGCTTAAAAGATTCTGTATATATTTATGTGTTGGGAAGTGCGGTGTTTTGAGCAGGCAAAGTGAGTAACCTTGGCATGAAGACAACAGAGAAGGCAAGGAATAGGGAAGGCCAAGGGCTGGTGCTGCAGCAAGGGAAGGAGAGTGGGGACAGAGCCTGGCAGCAACTCCAGAGAGAGGCAGCAGTGGGTTTGGCAGCCTCTTGGGTGGGCAGGAGATGAGGAGACAGTCCTGGCAGCTGCTTCAGGAGCGCACCTCTGCTCTCCCTGACATGGCTGCAGTTAAACCATGCTCTGCAGCATCGCTAGAGAAGCACTCTGAGAGCTGAAGTTCTGCTGTTCAGGACTCCAGTTCTGAATAGACTGTATTAGTAATTAAACCCAGCCGTGACATGGATATGTTCCTGAGTCAATACATTAGCACTGCAGTTTGGAGCAGGAGTGTGCTGCTGGAATGAATCTCAGTCACCAGTGGCACGCCAGTCAGTGTGCAGAAGGCGTCAGGAGTGTGCGGACTGAGCTTCTTTCAGAAGGAGCTGAACAGCATCTGTGCTCCAGGAGCACAGCTCATGCTGTAACCACTTATGGCCATTCAGTCTGCAGGTCAAAGGTACTGCTAGTTTAAAGAAAAATCCCTTTGAAGTGTGTGTTATGGATGGCAGGATCTTGGCACCAATGGAACCACTCCACAAATCTCCCCTTGGTCTGTGCCGCCAGCTGCTAGAGACAAAAGCCAGGGATGTGCATGGGTGAACTGACTATTTTTCTCTACAGAGTGTCAAGGCTTTGCAAGGGCAGATGCAGTTTAAATAATAGGAGCACTTCAATTCAAAGCCGGCTTTGCCAGCATTGTTTGGGGCTGAAACAGAGAGGGTTGTGCTGAGGCTGTGGCCCTGCCTCTTGTCTGCTCTTCTCCAGAAGGCTGCCTTGCAGGAGAGCTTTGCTGGGATCTCAGTGCATGTTCTTACAGCTTTTCTATTCAGCAATAAATAGAAGCAGACCTTGAAGAACAAGGAAATGATCTTCAAAGAACTTCTTGACTAATATCCTATTTGTGTGTCAATATCCCTCTGCAATCTCATCCTTTTTGCCAACATTTGCAATTTCTTGGGCTGTGCCTTGAAATCTTTTTCATATATTAGTCATACATGAAAACAAGTTAAGAAAAATACCCTTTGCATTCATTTGTTGTCACTCTAAACTAAGAATAGAGCAGTCGGATCAAATCAACAAAAGTTTGTCTCTGTTTTGGCTTAGAGTTAATCAAACCAATATGAAGAACATAAATCTTGATACCACTAGAGAAGCTCCTCAGGAGGTGGCTGTCAATTTGGTAGCAAAGCACAGCAAAATAATGTTACCATGTGGCACAAAACTCATGTAGAAATAGCTGATAGCTTGAGCTTGTTTTCTGCAGTCCTTTCACAGTTACTACCATCAGGGTTAAAAATAAACTTGAGTGTTTTGAGTGATACCGTCATTCTCCTAAACAAGATGAGTGGTTAGCTTTCTATTTTGGAAAAAGGACGTAAGGCAGTAGCTGTGTTCTGGAATCCTCATCTTGATACAGGATTGCTGCTTCAATATGTTTCAATATGAAACCCACTGAGTGCAGACTGCTGTGCATTGTGCAGGCCCCCTTTAGTTTTATATTTAAATGTTTTGAAAATGAACTTAATGTGGAGGTGGTCGGTCTGTTTAATCAATGCTCTTTCAGGCAGCTGAAGTCGTATTTGTGTAAAATGTATATGAATGTAAGTTCTTCACTCTAATTTACACTATTTATTATTTTTCCCATCAAATAAATCTACGAATAATATTGTTTCCTATTACTAAGTTTTAAAAAAGCCCGAAGCCCCTGGTAATTGGTTGAAAGGTAGCAGGAAATTCATTAGGCTGCCATAGACAGCTTTCTTCCTTCATTTGTATTGCTAATATGAACAACTGAGGATGACGTGTCTTCCTTTCATAATGCTCTTTCATGTATGTTACTTAATTCATGCATTTCTTGACTCCAGAACTCTGTAGGGAATAATAATATGACAAGGATATGCAGGAAAAATGATGAAAGCGAACAGATGAGGTAAATGATAGCATCATGGCAGAAGGTCACGTCTCTGAGGTGTAAGATAATGCGGAAAGATCTGAAATAAAAACGAATTTGGAGGCTGAAGGAGAGAGAAGGCATCAGCCCTTGCCAAGAGCATGGGAACAAAGAGCTTCTGTGGATGTATTTGTACTCTGAAGATGAAAGGACGTGGGACATGTGCTTTCCTGGAGAGATGGGAAGTGGGCAAAAAAATATCCTGTAGGAAAAGTGATGGTGACCATGGACCAGGACTGCCAGGACTCTGGCTGGCTCTTCTGTAGTCCCTGTGGATGGCCTACCCAAGCTGAGTCCTGAAGAGTGGCTTAAGGACAATGATACAAGTCTGCAGACAGTGATGGAGAGCAGCATGAGAGAGCACAGAGGTGCCTCTGATAAAGTAAATCAAAGTGTTTCTTTTCTGCAGGAGTTTGGGGGTTTGATTTTCCCCCTTATTCTCAATTCCAGCAGACTCTCAAACCAGTAGTCCCAGCAGACTTGCTGGCATCTCTCCAAACCCAAAGAGCAAGTCTTACATAGTGCTCTAGTGTTAAGTGTTTGAGATAAGGGTTGCTTGACATCTGGCGGCATTCCTGCTTAGCCTAGCTGAATGATAATTCTTGGGCATGTCGTTATAGCTACCTTTTAATGATTTCCATGAAGGTGTAGGCTTAATTTATCTCATACTAGGCTTTTCTGAACTATTACTCTTCATACAGCTTCTATAAATTACTAATGATACTTTCTTTAGCACAGGAATGTTAATGAACTAGTTATTCAAACCGGTGTGATTAGGAATAGGTTTTTTAGGAAAATATATATTCTGCAGGGCTCTAAGAAATGCCATGTGTCTCTTTGATTGGCTCCATAGAACTGATGAATAGTCTGAATTCTGTATTAATTTGGATATTAAATGTTGTAGGAATCTGACATGGAAGTGAAGCTGTACATCACCATAATCAAAATGTGGGGGTGTATATTGGGTCTCAGAGATTTAACTAAAAGTGTGGCTAGGCTGTATCCTCAAAGTAAACAAGTGAAATCTTAGATGCCTGAGCACTGTGATTTGATTTTCCCCTTTCCCATACTATAGTCTGTGAAGCACATGTTGTTGCAGCTGTTTCTGTAGGTGATGAACTGTAAAACCTTTGTTTTCCTTGCCCAACAGGCAAGATCTGAGAAGATTTCCCTCTTGTTGCAAGTTAATTAAAGCATTAAGCTTTGAGCTGTGACAAAAATCTACATGTGGGCTTTGTGTCTGTTTGCTCTCTGGGCTGTGCCCTGTCCAGAGCAGAGAGTTCAGGGAGTAAAATTAAGTAAAAGCCTGAAACTTGTTAAGGATAAAGAAATTTGGGTAGGTTCTGCCTGCTCCATATGTCACTGAGGGCAGGGGCTGCTTGGCCTCATGTGGGAGCTGGGATGATGGGTGCCACTCTGGGAGCTGTTCCCCAGCTTCGGCCTAAGGCTCAGTGTCCTGCCAGGCAGAACTGAGAGTGTGCGTCTTGTGAAAGTCACATAAAAGGTTCGGTATCTTGGAGACTGCTCCAATAGCCAGCATAAGCTTTAAGGTACTAGTGAAAAAGAGAGCACTAAGTTTCTACAGATAAAAGCACCCAAAATGAGGAAATGCAGTTGTGTATATGCCAAAAGCAATATTGTCTTGGCAGTCCTGAGCATGGTGTATATTTTGTATTATGCACAATATGCAGCCTGAGGTACAACATACTGGGGCATATTTAACTGGATCCTACAGTAAGTGTTCTGGCTCTTACCTACTTATCAAGAAGAAATGGGGAAGGTCTGTGCCACTTTCTTCCATTTCTCTTATCCCAGTTCTGCTTGAAACTAACCAGTAATTTGAACAGTTTGAATTCTGGAGACAGTTGTGCAGAGCCTCAGTTTGCAGGATACCACCTTACCTGTTTGTATTGTCCTGAAAACGTTTTTCCCATGCCAACCTCCACCCCAAGATCAAATAAAATTACATGTGTGAGCTAAGCCAGTACTATTTCCCATTTATATTCAGTACAAAGTTTCATTTAGATGTTCAGAAATGATCATGGGGAGACTGAAAATGTGTCAGCTTGACTGCAGAGAGCTGCAGGATTTTATTGTATTGTCCCCAAAGCAGCTCAGTGAAAGAGCTGTAAAGTGCACCCTGTTCTACTTGCTCTTTTCCTTTCTATGCCTTCAAGAAACTCCAAGGCCTCCAACCCATGGTCATTTTTGTCTCCAGAAGCAAGTTGTTTCCATCTCTGCTGTGGTGGATGCATTACATTAAGCCCTTACGCTGTTTATTGGCAGTTGCAGATAGCACAGCCTGCAGAGGGTCCAAAGACCCCTTTATCCTCCTGGCTATCTGGCCCAGGGAAATACAGGCTGGGACTTTGTAATCCATGGAAAAGATGGGAGATTTTTTTCAGCACTTAACCATTTGCGGCAGATCTCTGGTACCCTGAGCTCTTGAATCCAGGGCTTGGTGCTGCTGAGAAACACCATAGAGGAACGTCTAGTGGAGCAGCCGTGTGCCTCCCAGGGCTGCTGGGCATTCACAGGCACATTGGTGCATCCATGGGCATTGCCCAAGCTTCATGTGAACAGCAGTATAGAAATGCATTAGATCAATAAGATGGGGAGAAAGTAGATGTTTGTCTTTTATCCAGCCTTGGCTGAGGGTCTGGAGCTGGTGTGTGACAGTTAGCCTGCAGCTGTGCTTTGGCAGCTCTGTTCACACTGCTGGTAGCTGTGAAGGGTGCAAGGGAGTACCCTGGGCTTTGGAGGAATTAGCAGTAACTTGTTCAGGTGCGTCTGGAATATTCTTTTCCCCTTATTTCTGTTTGAAAGCTCATAAACCAGAGGAGAGACTGAATATATGCTTAAATAATGGCCTTGTTGTTCCTGTGTGTTACCAATGGATGTTGGTTTGCAGCTGTGCTGAACTGATATAATTTTACATGCTGTTTGCCTCTGGCTTAGAACCACTGTCACTACTGTATGGGGCTTAAATCAGGTCCTACACCTGGGTCAGAGCAGTCCCAGGCACAGCTACAGGTTGGGCAAAGAGGAGATTCAGAGCAGCTCTGCAGAGAAGGACTTGAGGGTGTTGGTCGATGAGAAAATGAACATGAGCCGGCTGCAGTGTGAGCTTGCAGCCCAGAAAGCAACCGTACCCTGGGCTGCATCAAAAGGAGCGTGACCAGCAGGTCGAAGGAGGTGATCCTGCCCCTCTACT
>JBCJKH010050218.1:0-11024 GCA_039877255.1 Loriculus beryllinus | reverse complement strand
ACCTAAATGGAAATACAGTGCCCTCCCACCCCTAGTTTATTGTGTTGTAATGAGGAAAAAAGGACAGCTGGGACAGCAAAACTTCACGCTGGGGGAGGATAGGAGTGCTACAATAACTGCTAACGACATCATTTTGCACAAAACCAATTTTAATCTGCTGCTTAGGGACTTGCAAATGGCCTGAAATAGCTCTTGCCATTGAAGAAGCTCGTTGGAAGTGCAGTTCAGCAACGCACTTAAACATCTGCACCTTGGTTTAATTGTTCTCCAAGATATGTTTAGGTCAATCTTCAGAAATTGCTGTGTCTGATGTTTCTGCTCCCTGATCAGCAGTAGTGGAACAGGGGGAAGAACAGCTGTGTGCTCTCCCGGGCTTCTCTCTCACACTAAGTGTTGTTCAGTAACTGTACAAATGTGAGGCTGTGCAGATGCTCCTGCTGTGATTCTCCTACTTCCTTGTGTATTTTGATCAGCAGAATATTAGGCTGTGGTTTAGACTGCAGTGTGTATGGATTATGGCACAGTCTCCTGGATTGCATATTGGGGTTCAACTCTGTTTCCTACAAAAAGTGGCAGAGTTCTGCTGAACTGATGAGTCAAACCAGTAAGATGGTATGGTCAGTAATAGATTTATTAATGCCTTTTTCTACAAAGCCATGTCAAAACAACCGCATTTTTGTTACAGTGAAGAAAGAGAAGCAGTAAAATTGATAACCTGCTGTATGTATGTAATCCGTTCTGGGGAGATACAAACAGCTAAGGCAGAGTGCAAGTAGAAATGTTCCCCCACTCGCTTTTGGATTTTCCTACCAGTGGCAGTGGTGGAAGGCGTCTATGCTGCCACTGCTGTATGTTCTTTAATTTGTGCTGATTTGTCAGTGGATTCTTGCTTACACAAGCAGAGATTATCTGCATAGGTCCTAAAGGGCTTTATAAAGTAGTTATAACCCAGGGTTACCTCTGTGTGTCACAAATGGCTACAATGTACTAAGGTATTGCTGTAGATAACTGTTTTGATTTACCGCCACCTCCTTGAAGAGAAGTTTGTTCTTTCCCTTAACAAACTTACCAGGAATATCTAGTGTATTTTTCTAGAAATCATGGAAGATTTCTTGTAGAGACATTTTCTTCCTAGAAATCAGGAGCATTTTGTTATTCCATTTATGGAACGTTAAATCTTGAATCCATATTTTATGACCTTAATCTTCAGATTATTACCAGGTTTGGTAACTGAATACTTGTGGTGCAGGAGCCACATCCTTCTGGCTAGCTCCTCAACAGGGTAACATTAGCAGTATTCCCATCTCACCCTCATTTAAACAAGAGAAATATTTCTGTTACACCAGTCATCCTAGAGAGAGAGGGCACAGAGCACAGGAGGGAGGACAGAGAAGGGGAAACTGTGAATGGTTGTCTGAGAGGATTGGGGTGGGTGAGCAGAGTGGACCTGGCTCTGGGTGGGGTGACTGTGACTTGGGAGTGTTATGAGAGAACAAGAAAAGCTCTGTAAGGACAGGAGTGGACTGTGCCCAGGATGGGAGAGTACATGAAAGCACTCCCTGAAGCAAACTTGTGAAGTCCAGAACCTGACATTGCTTCACGGTGCTGGTTTTCTGCCATTTCTCTCTCTGAGACCAGCTGCCCAGCGCCCCATCTCTACTCAGTGCTTGTGTGGTGTGAGCAGGTACTGCCACAGCTTTCATAGAAGGGTTGATGTCTCAGTTCTGCTGATTCCTGTCAGCACCAATGGAGATGGAAAGTCTGCTTTGCAATTTTTGATAAGCCGTTGTGCGTGTAATGCATATAAGCCATGTAGTGCACAGAAATCAAACAAGAGTTATTGAATCACCAGAGTTGCACTGGAAGAAAATGCTAATGGCAGTCTGTGTAAGCACTGTCTCTCCACTGCTCACTTTCACAGGCATATTGCATGGGACCATCCCATTACAGCACTGCATCACAACTTTTCAGATGGGTTCGTTCCTAGTAAACCTGCCCAACGTATAAATCAAGCCTGCATGGAGAAGGGGGCTGCTGTTTTCAGCTGGGCCTCTGCTTCATGTTTCAGAGCTGAAGATGTGTAGAGAGTGAGGATGGAGAATGCAGGACCAGGACATTGCCAGGTTTCAGGAGGGTGAGTGCTGCTCCATAGAAACAGGTCCTGACCTCCCACCAACAAGAGCTCCTCTGGGGTGTGAGACAACTCAGAAAAACTTGGCCTTTGATTATGAACAGTGTGAATTATATCCTCATTGGCTACATAGAGGTGCTATGGCAGCTGTGTTTGAACATAAAATACTCTGGAAAGCTCAGGATTCAGAGAAATTAGATTAGGCACCCAAACCTCTTGGCCTTAAATCTACTTGTATCGTTTTCCTTTTCCTGCAGTGGTATTTTATAGTTAAATTCAGTTGCATGTTTGCAGAGTGTTTTAATAGGTAGCATCCACTGAAGAGCACCATCCCCCTGAGGGATGGTTTGCTGCAAACGAGGTACTGGAGAGCTCTGCACAACAGCAAGGAGAGAACAAAATATTAAGCAGCTGACTCTGAAGCTCCCCAGAGCTCTTCCTGTGGAAAATGTCAGCTAAGGACTGTGCCAGCACATGGATGCAGCAGGTACATCCACGTTTGGTGAAGGCCAGAGGCATGCCACACTGAGGACATACAGAGCCCCCTGAATAAGACATTGTGTTGTATGGAGAGAGGTGCTGTGCAGCCTTTGTTGTTGATGTGGCTGCATCCAGCCCTGTTCACAGGGGACTGTTATTAGTGTGCTCCTGATCAAATTCAGAGGAAATTAGGTAATTCTTCTGTTTTGGTGATACAGCAAAGGCGATGGCTGAGGATGTTGTGTTGCTCTGTTAGGAGGAAGGTCTCTTTCCTCCCGTGGGAATGCTCAGAGTTGAGGCACTGCTTTGCATGACTGATTAATTTTAAGCGACTGAGATTTTTAGCAGTTACCAGTATATTTAGCATCTGGGCACAGCACAGATCTCTGAGAGCCACCCCAACAAAAACTGCTGTACCTTTTTGACAGAAATAGAGTACAATGTGTAACATGCATCCATCATCTGTTACTGGTTAGGGACTGCAACTTCAGAGGTGCATGGCATAGCAGCCTCACTGCAGTGTGAATGATGTGTCACAGTTTAAACCTCAGATGTGTGGATTGGGGTGGTTTCTTAATTGGCCTGGCTGAAAGCACTCATTCCAGGCTGCAGCAGCTGCCTGTACATCTGTATTCTCTGGGTGTGCTTTGATTTGCAGTGAAAGACAAATGTGTAATTGAGTATAGGATGTAGAGTTTTATCATTATTATTATTATAGAGAGCTCTCCAAATGGAATATGAAGTATAAAAGGATAATTTCATACCTGAAACCAAAAACTTTAGCTATGAACACTTATTCCTGTTCATGTTGTAGAGCAATGGGTTTGTAAATGACTGCATTATTAGGTTGCACATAGTCCTTAAACACACTGCAGTCTTTGGGGTTGTGCACATTAAATCACCCCGTTCAAAACTGAAAGTCGTCAAAGCTTCAGTGGTGTTTCTTCTTTGTTCCCCACCCTGATCCTTTCTGATACATTAATTCTTGCTTGGAATGAAGTCCCGAATAGCCCACAGTAGGAAATGCTGCTGTTAAAGAATTTTCACTCCAGCTGTGAGCAGTAACCTGGAACTGCAGTTTTTAAAGGTGCAGGCCTTGTTTAGATCACTGTAAATCAGAACAGGATTTACATCCCCCTCCCCCCCATCCCCATCACTGAGATAAAAGTTGTTGTTTTGAGGGGAAAAAAATCCCCAGAAAGTCTTTTACAGCTGCTCAGTGTTTAAGGAAAGTGAATACTTCCAGATGCACCAAACAAAAATCTCATTTCCCTGATTTTGAACCTAACATACCACTCAAGTTAATGAAGCTCTTAAGTCATGTAGTTGCTTTTGAAAATTTCACTTACTGATCAGTTCCAGATTTTCCAAAGTATTTATTTTCATGTATTTCAAAACCTGTTGTTATGATGCTTTTATTATGACTCAGCATTCCTTTGGTCTACTTGACATAAATATACAATAGTACAAATTATAGGGTAAATCTGTACCTTACTTAAAAGAAAACTTAGGCTTTTGTTGTTTTCATACCAGTAGAAAAGAGGGTCATCGTGTGCTCAGGAATAAGTGGATAGATAACTGAAGCAGAGACATGGGAAGACATTCAGGGGCTTTACTAAGTGGAAGCACTGTGCCACAGCAGGGAGTGGGGAGGCAGCAGGGACCCGCTGCCTGCTGAATCGCATCCCTGATCTGACTCTTACTGACAGCCAACAGCAGCTGAGGTCTCCAAAGGGAAACGGCTGAAAGAAAAACAGGGTAAGAATCAGGTGAAGGGGAAAAGGCTGGTAGAGAAAACAGGTAGCTGTGAAGTTAAATACTAATTAAGGCCTTTAGTGTAATCTCTTGAGATCTCACGTTGACCAAGGCTGCAGAGGATTTGCCCTTGAAAAGGAGAAGGGTATGGGGCAGGGTGAGACCAGGGGAAGGCTGACTGATGAGCAGATGTACGGGAGAGAGGGTGGATACAAGCTCTCAACTGTAGGAAATTGCAATAGTTGGAACGAGCAGAAAAGGAGAAGATTAAAAGGTGGATGGTTCAGGGGAAACAGAAAACATTCCCTTCTGTATGACACTGCAAAGAAATGTTACCTAGGGGGGTTGGCAGCGGTAGGTAGTATCTTCTTTTGCCAGCATTTTAAGGAGGTCTCTGTGTTAACAGCATTTGATATCCCCAGCTCAGGCACTCCAGGTTTTCCTGAACAAAGTTTAATGGTGGCACGTTCACCTGCCCTTCAGCCTTGTGCTTTCTATAGCTGCTGGGGCTGCAGCAGTTGTGCTCTCAGCACGGTGAGCATGGGAAGACAAATTCCAGTTGCAGCAGAAATTCATGGCATTCGATTCGGTGGTGGCAACAGGGTCACAGTGTAACAAACAGCTACTCCTGGTGTGTTGGGTGAGTTGTGAAACGGCTCCTTTCAGCACTGGTCCCAGGTGCCTGTGTGCTTTTCCACCCTCTGTGCATGTGTCCGTCATGATGCTTTCCAGGATGGTGAGGTGTTTAGGAGATATGCTCCAAGTGAACCCTGTTTCCATACAGGGTGCATTGGCAGTATTGCAGAAGTAGTCCCAGCTGCTTATCTCACTTAATTTCAGGAGTCTCATTGCAGTGGTTTGTCCTCAGTCTTATTTTCAAAGTTGCCAGCACAAAGCAAATGGAGTTACCTAATTTGGACAAAAAGATGCTCTTTTTATCACTTAGATCCCCCCTGGCCAGTGGCAACAGGGCAAGTTTATGCCCTTCTCACTAAATCTCAGTTTTGCTGACCTGTTTCCAGTTTTAACCCATTTGTGAAAGTAGTGGTCCAAACTGTTGACCTTTTCTCTTCACAACCTTCTTTTAGTAGCTAAACGAACATGTATTCAGGAGGCAGGGCTGGAGGGCAGACCATAGGTCTATGAAAGCATCAGTGTATTTGTGCACTTTATTCCAAGACCACGACTAATATGAGCCTTGGTTCATGGGTGAAAATATCCTCTCTCAACCCAATAGGATATTATGACTTCGGTGAGGAAATGAAAAGTGAATTTAGGTGGAATACTGCATACCACATTTGAGTGAGCTATTTACTCATCAGGGGACTGAAATATTTTATTATTGGGCAACCAAGTGGAAGTAACACTGCAGAAGTTTAGTTGGGTATGAAATACCTACTCTTACACAGCATTTCTAGACTGTTAGTCAAATGAAAGATAACAGTGGGGTTTCCCCTACTGTTTTTAAAGTGGTCAATCTCAGTCTCTGATTCTTTGCAAACTGGGGATGTTATTTTGTCTTCAGTGAGTAGTAGATGCAAATACATCTTGAAGGCAATTAGAGTAGTTTTATTTTTGCTTACAATGAACTGCAGGCACAAAATGGGCAGCCCAAGGTTGAAGGTTATTTACTAAGATTATATGCCACATGTGATTCATCTCTGGCCCACTTCTTTTGATTTTATTAGCAAAAGTCTAAATTTCCAGGGGGTCTCTACAGTATTCTTAGGGGTCAGATGACAGGGCTGAAAATACTTCTCACTGGTGGCTGTGTGAGCAGAATACACTGTGTTAACTAGGTGCTGTTCAGGTAACCTGCATCCCTCTCCTGGAGTCCCAGCAACGTCAGCTACCCTGAAATACTGCACATCAGCACATCATGGAGAAGTGCATGGCAGGCCATTTCCTCCTGCTGTTCTTCAACAGCATTGCTCTAAGCAGATAACAAATGACATAAAACCCCCAAACAGGTCTGCAGGGAGCAAAAGGCCTGTTATTTCCTCAGTGGAAAGGAACCTGTTAAACATTGCTTTCCTTCCCGTACCCCCCAGCTGCTGTTGGTGATTGCTGATCAAACTCAGAAGTGCTGCTTTGTTCTCCCTCTCAGTGTCCTTTACTCTGGAAAAAGTAGAGTGAATCTTCACTGCAAAGGAGATCTCAGTTTTAATTCAGCAAGCCTGTTGTAATAATAAAGGCAGTTTTAAGGATGGATAGCATATAGACGAGATTATAATTATTGCTCTGAAGCTCTTCTGGAGAAGAGGAGGAAATTTCCCATTAACATTAAAAACAAATACAGGAGAAGGTGACAAATAAATGCTTCCACTATGGTACTTCTCCACAATCAAGACACTTGCCTAATCCCAACATCTAATTGTCATATGATTAAAAATGTATTTGATCTCATGAATATATAAAAGATTGTGTGTAGCAGCATAAAGTATTTGATTTAAATGCATAATTAATAGCTTCATTTAGCTTTATATTGAAATGCAAGATCAACAAGGCATGTATCCAAGACATGTACTGAAGTTTTTGCACCAAAGTGGCTTATTAGTGAAACTAGGCTGCTAACATTTTCACTTTTAGACAGTTATCTGAAGGGGAAAAAGAAGTTTGAAGCTATCTGTAAGTTTTGGGGGGGATCTTTGACATATTTGAGAAGCCAGTGAGATAAAAACTTCCAACGATCCCAAAGCACATCCATTACTTTAACAATTAACTTTAAGTTACCAAGAAGGTATTTGGGATGTAAAAACATCTAAAAAGTTGCCATTGACAGCGGTCATAGAGCATAGAAAAATCTGTGCTTGCTGATTAGTATTTAGCGTAAGTGTAACTCAGGAGAAACCTACCCTGCCTATGACTCGTGTGCAGTCTCTGGAGAACTTCATGGGTTCAGAAAAGACAACGTACAAAGCTTCTGTAGGTTCAGCTGTAAATTATGCCTTTATATTATACCCAGTGCACACATAGAAACACCACCACTTTCTGAGTTCTGCACTCGGACCATATTGATTCCATAAAATATCTAGAGTACTGGTTAATTTTAAGCTTATTAAAAATACAGTTCAGTAGTGGAGCCAAACATAGTACTTTTTGTTAGTTTTAACCATCTTGATTTCTACCTTTGAAGGAATATTAATCCAATTCACTTTTTCTTTTTTTAAGGTATATTCCAGGATTCAACTGTTTTATTTCAGTTTGGTAGCACTGAGTTGTTTCCTTTGTCCTCACTGATTGTAATGACAGCTAAATGTCAGCTTCGCTTTTATCTTAGCTCAGAACATAAACAGAAAAGTGTACAAAAAGCAAGATGTTTTGTTACACACTTCTGGAATTATTTTTGATGTGTACCTTATGCCAAACAGTTTTGTTCTGCATGTGATTTAGAGCCCAAAACCCATATAAGATACATATGTCTGATTAAACTATTTTCAGCATTTTGCATCTAGTGTAGAGGAAACACTGCCATTAAAATAAATACATACAAAACCCAATTGGAACTTTGTTGAGATGTAATTCCATCAAGGAAAAAAAAAACCCCCACAATATTTTTAAATAACATTTTGGATATATTTTATGTCAAAACATGATCACCAGTCAAACCAGTGACAGCTAAACCCAGTACATTGTTGTGACTTCTAAAATAAAAAAACAGAACAAAACTAAATTTATTATAGCTCTGCCTTCATTCAACACCATGTGTTGGTGATTTAAACACAACAAAACTCTAGTATTCTTCAAAAGTGTCTACTAAATAGAATAAAAAGAATAAGAGAACAATTAACATTTAGTCTGTTACATTAAAAAATTGGATGTACGTATTCCTATTGCCTGTTAGCTTGACCTAAGCTTTTCTCAACTATTACAAAAATAAGAATAAAAAAAGAAAACCCATTGTTCAAAGTCAAAAACATTCAAATCAGTTGATACAACATTACAGTACAGTCAACTAACATCATTCAAGGTCTCATTTTCTCAGTGTACGAGTCCTTAGACCAGTGTTACAAACCTAGTTCAATGCAGTTTCCAAACTGTATGTTAGCGTTGCAAGATACTGTACTCTACCGATGGCTTCGGAGGAATGGGGTTGTGCTACTTTTGGATCACAGGGTAACCCCAGCCTCTCATTAATTGTATTCAGCACTGTAGTTAGACCAGCATTAAGTTTAGCACAGTAACTAAAAAAAAAGAAAAGGAGGAAAAAGAAAGGAAACCAGGATTGGAAGCCAGGTGAAGCTGCCATTTGTGTCAGACAATTGCGATACGCTATACTAAAAAAATCCTGAAATATCCACCTGTCCTCACTGCTCTGCCACGAACTAGCAAAGTCAAAAATACAAAAGTCTTCAACTTCTCGTTTTTGCAGAATAAAGCAAAAAAGTCTTTGTGCTCCTTACTACCAGAAGCAAAATATCCTCTGAGTTACCACATGTAATAGCTTCTGGATGTGTCGACTTGGGTTGGCTTGGTCTCTGCAGAACCATCCTTGTCTTTTTCACTGTCGCCTTCCCAGAGATTAATAAGTGGAGGGTAGAGCTCGTTCAAGGGGATTGAAGAGGTCTTTTGCATATATTTTTTCAATGAGTGGTGGTAGTTTTTTCTCTTAAATCGTTTTGCAATGTAAACAGAAATGGAGGCGAGGCTGATGACAGCAAACATGGACCCCATTACTGCTGCGAGGGCAGTGCTGGTCTCTTGGTCTGAAATATCTAGCGCAAAAGCTGCGTTTTTTGTTGTAACATTAACACAGGACTTCTGTGTTTGTTGATGGATGTTTGACACAGTTAGACACACTTCATAATCTGTAGATGGCTGTAAATGTGTGAGGTTATATTCATGTACATCAACTGGGACCCTAGCGGTGTATGTGATGTGAGGGTTGTCAATCTTCATAGTGGCTGATGACCACTTTAAATTGGAAGTCATGACGTTGGAATTAACTTTCCAAGAAACTAAGATGGAATGTGATTCTGCTTGCTTGACGAAGATCTTCAGAACCTGGGTACCATCCAGAAGCGTTCCGTTCACCCGGATAGTAGCGACCCTCGTGTCAGCCCCTTCTACGTTTTGAGCAACGCAGGTGTATCTGCCAGAGTCCTCAACCTGGACGTTAGAGATTTCCAAGGTGCCTTCACTGCTCAGCTTGTATTTGTCAGACAGGCTTTCAACAGTTACTTTATTGCCGAGAGGAGTGACCCAGTAAATTTCTGGCTCAGGTTCTGCCATGGCCCGACAGTCTAAAAACACTGTCATGCCAATGTCCAAGTTTAGGTGATTTGGAAAGGTCTCATGAGAGATCATTGGAAGACATTGTTCATTTGAATCTTGTATTAAGACTTCCTTCACCTGCTGCCCTCTGTATTCTGGGGGCATAGCGCAAAACATGGATAGAGGTTCCATGAAACGGATATTGGTTTTATTTGAGTTGATCCAGTGAATGACGCAGTCGCACCTGAGCGGGTTACTGTGGATACTGATCTCACGCAGGTTTGGAAGGGATTCCACTGTCTTTTGGTAGACTGCATTCAAGGCATTGTTGTTCAGCATCAAGCTCTCCAGGGCAGGAACATTGCGAAATGCCAAACGATGTATGTAAGACAGCTTTGGGTTGTTGGTGGCTTCAAGCTTTGTAAGTTCAGGCAAGTTGTCAAGTGCGTATCTATCAACAGAAACGAGTTCTCCCATGTTATTGATTCCAAGCTCTTTCAATCTGAGCATGTTTTTAAAATCACCTTCCTGAATTTTATGAATCGGATTTTTGTTGAGATCGAGGAATTTTAAATTTGGGACTTTCTCAAGTGCAAGCTGAGGAACTTTCACCAATTTGTTGTCATAGAAGGAAAGACTTTCAAGACTATCCAAGCCTACCAAGGCATTGCCAGGAATGTCTGTGAGATACATACCTGCCAAAACTAAACTCCTTAAATTTGAGAGTGGTTTGAAATTCATATCTAGTATTCCAATCACTGGATTTTCTCCAATCATGAGAATCTCAAGGTTAGGAGTCGAATCAAACCAGCGGCTGTCAATAACCTTTAATTTGTTGGAGTTGAGATGTAATCTCAAAAGGTTCTTCAGGCCAGAGAATGCATTTGCAGAAATGCTGCTGATCTGGTTGTGATTTATATATAGCTCCTGAAGATTGCAAAGGTCTTGCAAGCAGTAGTCAGTCATCTCCGTTATCTGGTTTTCCTCCAGGTGCAAAGTAGTAAGTTGACTGAGATTCGAGAGCCCCACATCTCTGATACTTGTGAAGTTATTTTGTGAAAAATCCAGTTCTGTTAAATTAAACAGCTGTTGGAGTTCATCTGTGGTCTTTGCAATGTTGTTGCTTTGTAACAGAAGGACTTGAGTGTCACTGGAAAGATTGCTGGGGATTTTTGTTAACCTAAGGTCATTGCAGTCAACTGTTGTGGCTTCCCTGTACGTTGACTGTGGTGTAAACCATGGCCTGATTTCACATACACAAAGCTGTGGACATTCATTACTCTGCATGGAAGACTCAGTTAATGAATTCATTAGCAATTCTAGCACCAACTGGCAAACAGTTAAAGCAACTCTAACCTTCGCCATACTGATCAGCGAGTGGTGAGCAATTGCATTGTACTTCACTTGTGTTGTGCATTCTCTCTCCTTGTTATTGCCATAATAA
>JBCJKH010050217.1:66773-81789 GCA_039877255.1 Loriculus beryllinus | reverse complement strand
AGCAAGCTGCTCCAGTGGAAGGGGTCCCTGCCCGTGGCAGGGGTTGGAGCTGGAGGAGCTTTAAGCTCCCTTCCAATTCCAAACCATTCTACGATGATTCTAAGGCTGGGAACCACATGGAGCCTGGTTCCAGGACCCAGCTGAACCCTTCCATACCAGACGTTCTCCTATCTCTATGATCATGTGCAAACCTAACTCCCACCCCTCTCGGTCAAGCTCTGTGTATTTTAGACTGCACTCAGAACAAGCTGGACCAGCACACTGAAACCTCTGCTGCAAAATATCTACCTCTTGTGCCTCGTGTTCCTGCCGAAAACCCTCCATGCCTGGATGCCAGTGAGATGAAACTCCACTGCCTATTTATAACACCACTAGCAACACAAGGTACAGGGTGGGAGTGCCCTCCTTAGCCTGAGGATATGTAAATTCCTTAGTCTAATCCCAGATAAGATAGGAAACTTTCCTTTTCAGTCATACAGTACTGTTTGGACACATACTGCACCACCTCCTTCTGCCTCACTACTAAAAGAATCTATGACTTTATCAGAAGGTCCCAAATGGGATATCCCTAGACATTCCTGATACCGCTTCTCCTGACACCAATTTACACTGTCACAGCTTGGTCTCTGTCAGCTGTTCATTCTATGTTCACACCCAGGATCTTCATTGCTGCCCTGGAGCTCTATGTCTACTCTAAGAGGGTTCAACAGCTCTTGGGACAACAGTGGAAGGCTTCCATCCGAAAGAAAGCCAAGAATGAGTCAAAGAACACGGCTCAAAGGAGTCTGTGTAAAGAGTATTCTCAGCTCTGAGAACTGCCAAATTCCTCAATTGCTTGATAATAATAATAATAATAATAATAATAATAATAATAATAATAATAATAAAGGCTATCCCATTTATGGATCACACTTTTTTGCTTATTAGGAATCTTATTAAAATCTAATTCTTCGTGGAATACCTGAACAAGGTTGGAGAGGCAAGCTGTGGCCATTGGCAAAGGATAAGACCGCAATAAAAAGACCATAGAGATGATGACAACCAGGTGATGCATCCATAGCAATTACACCATTCTTCAGTGACCAGAGCTTCCCAAGAGTTTGTAGCCAGATGATCAAGTGTTCATTGTGACAATGGATTTGTGCAACTCTCCACATCCAGCCAGAGCACTTTGGACCAAGAAAGGGCTGAAGTGTTTATAAGTTACACAACTTGGTCCTGCTGAGACTTAAGTGAAGATCATCAAACTGCTTTCACCAAGGCTTTCTGCTTTATAAGGAAAATGTTCTGAACTTTCATGTGACCTTGCAATAAAGCAGATAAATATCCCTTCAAAATAGACAGGGTACAATACACATTTCTGTCCAGGTTAGCCCCATTTTTCATGATTATTATTAGCTACATCTTCATGATAAAGGGTTATTTTAAAGACAACACAAAAGAGGCTCATATCTGTCTTGATATAAAGACATGAAAGATACCGTCTCAGTCTAGAGTCTCTTCCCATCACTCCTTCTGAACTTCCAGAGAATGCTTCTTACCAGTGTAGAAGGTCTAGCATTACCTCAATGACTCTAAGTAGGATCCTGATGGAAGAGGCTTGAGCAATAGTGATCATAGCTTAGACTTCACAGAAAATGAACTCATTCATTTTCATATATACACCCTATTGGGCCAGAAGATGAATCTGTTATCGTTGATCAAAGGTCAAGTTAAATCAGTGGCCTTATCAACCCCTCTTATCATGGGGAACAATCCAAGGAGATGGAGAGACCAAAACCAGCTGACCGCATGGTGAGATCTGGGCAGCATTAAGCATTTGTGAAAGATATTGGCAAATGAAGAGGCTAGGAAATTATTTCTCTAGTTGTCTATATGCAAAGAGAAACCTCCAAGAATAGCAGAAAAGTAAATAGAAAAGGGATGTGTTCTGAAAGATGGCCTTGGATAGAAGTAGGGACAAGGAAACTCTGACAACTGACATTCACTGGAAAGGTTTTTTGGTCCAAATGCCTTCTAGGAAACAAAGTGGTGCTCCTCTTCCCTGTAAATAAACAGGATTTCCCCAAGATATCCTTTGGTACACATTACCTTTTCTTTCTCATACCAGACACAAGAACATCTAGCAGGTTCTGGAAAGAAGTGAACACCACAAGCTGGAAAAACTCAGTACAATGAGTTTGTACTGAGCTTTGTACTTGGGGTGAGTTTTCAGGCACATTTTTCTATTATTTCATTTACTGATCCAGAAAAACTCACTTTAGACTCTAGGTCTCACTCATCTCCCCCAAAAAGTGGGTAAGGTTGAACACCAGTGCCTTCAGATGGCTGGCACCAGCAGTATGTTGTTACCAATTAGCTTAGTACCACAAGACATTTGTTAATCTATTTGTTTTTTTCAATGTCTTCTCATTATTTTGTCCAACTTCTCAGTTCAATACATGCTGGCTGCAAAAACAAGTTCAAATTCACTGCAAATACACTTAGAACATATTCCTATCCATGAAAACTTCTTTACCCCAGTCTAGCTACTTCCACCACATGCTCATGAGCATTGTTTTCTGGTGGATTCTGCAGAATGAAACCCTATTATCTGCAGAAGCACATAAAATACTAGGTGTTGAGGCTTAAGATAACAGGCTGGGAAAAAAAAAACCATGTTCTCTATATGATGATGCTACTTTAAGACTCAGTTCCACCTTCATTTGTAACTGTCTCAGTTTTCAGAAGGGTGATGCAGGGCACTTAGGGAGAGGCCTCAGTTAGATAATTCCCAAGTAGGGAATGAAGACGAGGGAGCCCATAACAGGACATTGAAGAAAAATCTTTAAATTTTCCTCATTTTTCTGTCTGCTTTTTTTTCCCTGTCACTTGTGCTTAAGAGGCAAGGGCCAGGATTGTAAATAAGTTCCACCACATTTACATCCTTCTGCGTTTTGTATGGTCTTGGATTTATCCCCAGTGCAAAGCTGGAGCCAAAGGAAAGATGCTAGTTACCAACAGTGGCCTTGAGACTAAATGCTTCTTAAGAAAAGAAAATGGAATTCTACCACCAGCTAGCAAAAACTTCTTCACTGTCCCACTACATCACACTCTAACGATAGTGTGATTTCTTAGGGTGATAATGGCTTGTTATCAGATGCAAAGACACAAATAGGAAAAATGCTATGATGCTGGAAAACAAGTTATGAGAGCGGTAATTAGCCACGCAACACCATCAAGAATAATCAGCCAGAATTATGCATCAAATGAGAGCAAACAGAATATGCAATAGTCTCCTAAGGGAAGTGGCAGAAAGAACCAACAATTGACTCTTTTATGTAGCTGGAATGCACACAGCAGAGATTAGTATTTGTTAGATGCACAACATAACAATTGAGGCCATAGTAAGCTAATGAGATCTGTGTACGCATAAGGTAAAAAAAGCCCTTACCCCAAAATATTTAAATTCAAAGTAGGAGAAACAGAGTAAGAAAATAATATCACAGCATCTTTTTAAATTTAAATTTTAATTTTAAAATAAGTTAAAATATTTTTTAAAATCAAACACTGATAAGAGTTCTTAGGCACAAACTCTTCTGCTGGCAGAGGGTACCCAGAGAATCTGTGGCTGCCCCATCCCTGGCAGTGTTCAAGGCCAGGTTGGATGGGGCTTGGAGCGACTTGCTCTGTGGCAGGGGTTGGAACTGGAGGAGCTTTAAGGTCATTTCCAATCCAAACCACTCTAGGATTCTATGAAATTTGTTAGTTTGAAATGTCAGTAGCCACTTATGTATAACGGAATGAGTTGAACCCTTGGTCAGTGGCATCTGAAGATAAATCCAGCTCATCACCTGGTGATGAGTGTCTATTTAGGGTGTCTATTTAGGGTGTATTGCATCACTGGACTCAACTGATTGACCTACTAGCTCTCCCTTGGCTGTAATTGGACCTTAGACCTCTTGCTGGGGTACAGCATCTTAGATGCGGACACTTATATTTAGTTGCCTTAACTAAGAGCTAAATCTCCTCCTGAAGACATGCTAGTTCACTCTGGCCCTAAAAACTGTGGACATGGGCAGTTTAGTTCAGGTAATCTACATACAGGAATCTAGCCCTACTCACAAGGGTAGGCACAGCCCACCCATCCACCAACAGCCAGCTAAGAAGAGTATATGGGTCTTCTGTAGACCCATGGTGTCTGCCACGCTATGCAGGTGTCTCAGATACCCTAAGGTGTTTCAAAGGTCGCTAGAAGTCTATGTTTAGTCACCTGAATCAAGTCCAAAGGTACAGTCATGTCATCATTATGAATGTAGTTGTTTTTAGCAGAAGGTTATCTGAAATCACATCAAACCTGCCAGGCAAGTCAGTACTCAATAGAAAATGGAATGAGAGCACTTCCAGAGGACTGTAAGTTAGAGGTAAAGTTCAGCCCACATATCAAAGCTGGCTAAAATAAGAAACAAGCAAGCTTTTGCTGGTATCTCCTTCCAAATCAACTGTACACTTCAAAGACACAGTTGGACTGGGATCCCCAAAGGAAACTGGAGTATTTAGCTACCCAGATCTGCTTGGAAATCAATGGCTGGTTCCTCCCTAACTTCCTTGAATACCACTGAGAATACAGATCTGATTTTGTTTATTCCTTCTGCTTTTCATCCTCAGTTCAGCTGGCCTTTGCATCTCCCAAAGCGGTGCTGTTTCAGCAGCACAGTAGCCTTGAGTGCAGGTTCATTCCTCTCCAAGGATATCATCACCCAGAGAACAATTGATACCAGGTCTTGCAACACCCAGGTTCTCCTCGGAGGTCTTCCACTGAAGTAACAAACAGGCCCAACCCTGCTCTGTTTAGGAGGTCTGATAAGATCACTGCCCAAGGTGCCGTGGCTGCAGGCCAGAATGCTGTCCCAGTAAACCATTTTGCGGAGGACCACCTTGTCTGGACTTGTTCCTTATAAAGCCAGGCAAAGCAAAGCATTCAGATGCTAAAAATGTGTAACTATAATTGGTGTTTGTCCAATATTCGGAGACTCATAAATCTCCCAGGAAAGAGCACAGGAGCATGATTAAGAAAATGAGAAACTTTCTGCATTGATTCCTCTCCTGCTGCTTCCAGAAAAGCTATTGCCTGTTGATGAAAAGCCCCCCTTGACTCACTTCCAAACCAGCACTGTCCCTGCAAGTGCTCCTTTTCTGCATTACAAGAGTCAGACACACACATACAACTGCATGTGGTCAAAGAGAAAACACTAATCCATATGTGCAGATGTGTCTATAGGTGGAAGGCAAAAGCCAGCAGCAAAAGAAGGTGAAGAGACCCCAGAGAGTGTTTCTTCTGCCTTTTCACTGAAGATAAAGTGTCAAACTGAGGAATGACTTTAGAAAGGGATAACTGCTTGTGTTTCACTGTGAATGATCTTGGTTGTTTCCAGCAGCTGAGATATAACACCCCACTGATCCCCATACTGTACTTACCCTTTCTGTTTTTATCCGTTACCTTGAGACATGCTGTCTACTTCATGCAAATAAGACAGCATGTGCCATGAGAAGGGGCACAGTGCTCGGTATAAATCACCCCTACTAGAAAGCAGCACTAAGGAAAGAACATTTCCTGTTTTTAAGAAGCCAGTAGATGCAGTGAACAATTCCTTATGTTTGCTGCCAACCAGGGAAATAGCTTGTGCTCTTAAAGGGCTTTAAGGATGTCGTATGTACACACAGAGGATCTGATGGAAAAGTGCAGGCTGAACGTCACGTAGGAAAGAGGAGAGGACACCTGCATCCAGGACCATGGAGCACAGCTGAAACTGTCCTGCCACCTGCCCCAGTGCCAAGGGAACCTGCAGTGAGCAGAGACTGAGATGTGCCTGAAAGAGGTTAGGGAATCTCTGTGATTTTCTCAAGTAGAATCCTTTATTTAGGAGTCTTCTGCCTCTTTAGAGGCCCTCCTGACCCCAGACTGGAAATGCACATTTGCCAATGGAGCATCTTCCCCTGGAGATGCTGGTTTCCGCTTTCCAGAGAAGGGCTGAGCTGGAGCAGGGATGGAGCTGATTTTGCCCCTAGGCCTGCAGCTGATAGTTTAAAGAGACCACATTTCAATAAAAGGCTTGAGTTCAGCGTGCTCAGCTCAGTTTCTGTTGACAAAATATCAACCAATGACCACATCTCCTCTGTCTTTGATGCAAGATGCTGATGAAACCATGTTTTATAAACTATCCATGCAGAAGATTACATAACTGTGTAAGGCTTCCAGACTTATTCAGGAAGATGCTAGAAATTCATGCTATTGGCAGACTGGAAAGACATGGAACAAGAATATTTCAACACAGAAACCCAAGGGACATCATTTCCTCCTCTTTCATTGTAACAATTTTAATAGAACCTAAAATACATTAACCCTTCAGCCTTGCTGAAACAACATAACTGAAGGAGGACAAGGCATGGACAAATCAGGAGGTAAATGAGATCTTAAAGTCCTTTAGTGGAAAAGCTTGGCTTTATTTCCAGGATTAGAAAGACACTTTTTGTCCCATAGTGCATGTTCCTCCTGTAATTTCCTGCTGAGGATCTCCTCACAGGATGCAGCAGTTGCTAAAGGCCTGTCATTGCATGGCTGCATTAGCTGGAGGTAGCTGAAAATGGCTTGGATTAAGCAATAAATGATTGCTTTTCATTTTAAGGGGTGCAAAAACCTGTCTGGAGTCTTACATGGAAGACACCAGATGTGGAAAGGCCAAGTTACGATTTCTCTACGTTCTCGAAATAGCAGGATTTCCACATTAGAAGACAACTTGCAGGTTTCAGACACTCTGGTTTTGAATTATAAAAGAATAGCAATATATCACGCTTTTGAAGAAAGCTGCTACCTCTGGGAAGGGCTTCATAAAGCCAAAGCTTTTCAGCAAGCCATGAAGGCAATGCAGTATTATAAATCACTTTCTTGGACAATGTGCATGTAATAAACCAAACTAAAATTAGCTGGAAAACAAAAACTTTCAAAGAAAAGGCCACTTTCCAACATCCTGACAAATGAACTAAGTGGGTACCCAAACAAAGTGCTAAGAGTACAATTAAGGAAAAGCAGGAACTGAAGGGGCAACACTGGTCCAGTGCACTTTACATAGAGTCTTTCATCCATCAGAGCCCCCAAAAGTGCTTAATCAAAATAATGGAAAGCAGAAAGAGAACAAAATGACTTGCAAGCAAAGGAAAAAAAGATAAATGGGGACTGTGGCATGTACCAGAGAGAGGCAGGGAAGGGGCTTTTCAACATTTCCTCTTACAGAAATTTCCTCAGGTCACTTATCTTCATTGCTTGTCTCTGAAATCATGATTTTTCTCCCCCTTAAATATGGTGATAAACTGCAGAGCATATTGCCAGTGAGAGAGCAGCAGTGATTTATTTAATAATATTAGCATATTTTCAGTGTATTTTTTCTGTCTCATTCTTTATGCCCAACATCCCATTAACTGAGTGGAGATGTCTTGTAACTGACCACATGAAGCTTTTCCTTCCCCAGGACATACATAAAAAGCTCAAATTATTCCTCCTAATCTGGCAGTTATCCATCTTACCTTTCATCCAACACCTATCTCCTCATTCACCTGCCTTTGGCAGGTCCACCTGGAGGTTTTCCCATTCTTCCAAGGTCTTGACTGACCTCAGTAATTCTGTGTGATCTGCAAACCTCTCATTGTTCACTTTCTTCTCAAGATCATACACGATGCCGCCCAGAATGGTGTCAGAGTCACGAGTTAAATGTAGAATGGCATTCACCCAAAACGTTCATTATTGTCCACATGTAGAGCCAAGATAGGAATCTTAGAAATAAAAGTATGTGTTTGAATAATATAACAATCATCCTTCATTTTATCAACTATTTTGGGGTCTTCTGCTTAATGGTTTATTTTTTTTTTTCCCTTGAGCATGAGAGAATATCATTATATAAAAGAGTTGCATTAACACTACATTACTAGAGCTGTATTAAGTGCTATTGTCACAGACACATTGGAGAACAGCTGAGGTGTGGGACTGAGAGATGGGATGCACGTTTCCTAGAAAGAAAGGAAGGCTTGGGATATCCCACAGCAAAGACCCAACCTGAGGATTCAATGGCACAACTGATAAGCTCTGGAGGAGGTCTAACATCATTTGAGAAAGAGCAGTAAGAAAGAAGAGGGAAGATGAGTCCCATGGGTCTTCAACAGACGCAGCCACCAAGAGGGTGCTGTTGGGAGATGTGTCTCCTCAAATTCCCATTGCTGGGGTAACTCACTGCATTCGTGTTCGAGCAGCTCTGTTCAGACAGTGACGTGAGTCACTCCAGCATATTTAGATCCTTACATAACTAATGCCAAAAGGCAAGGTGTTACAGCACTGCTGCCAACACAAATGCCCAGGGACCAGCTTTGCACTCAAGAAAATGAGTAAGCACCCCCTCCAGAATAGACTGAGAGCATCTGTTAGACATTATCAGCATGGTATTTTGCAACAGGAATGAGCTGGACCTCTACCTCTAGTGGCAACTCTTTTACCAAATAGAGTAGTGGTGGGACAAGGCTAAAAAAAATGAATAAATCAGGAATATTTCTATGTCTCCAGGGAAAGCCCTGATCCACGGAGCTATGCACAACACATTGGTGCACTTTCCACCATCACATGTATTTACCTAACATCACAGAACCTCTGTAGACCCTAGAGATGGTCTCCCCAGGTGAGCATCACTGCAGACCACTAACAATAGAAACCAGAGATGGTTTTGCAATTACAATTCCATATTAAATAGTAACAGGAAACTTTTGCTCAAATCTCTCTACCATGATGTCTCCTACAGAGCTGCAGGGGCCCCTCTATCTTTGTGCCAATGTGAAATGGCCTTATCAAAAGGCAGTATTTTACCATGTTCTCCAAGCAGTGCATCTCACTTGCCTACCCAAAACAGCAGCTGCCTCAAACCTGCCCCTGCAACAAGGGAAACTCCCCTTATTAAAGGTTCGGTCCCCAGGAAACAGAATGACACTATTGCCTTGCAGATGCATACCACACCCAGCATTTACTTCTAACTAGGCTGGTAACCACTTCAAAGCAGCACTGCCCTGAGTAATGCTAATTCCTGAGAGGGTTAAATCAACATTTCCTCAATAAGAACAGCTAGCAAATGCAAAGACTTCAGCTAGCTAGATATCTGTGCTGAGCCATGTCTGAGTCTATGACCCAGAGAAGACCAGGCAGATTAAGGGTCAGATCCTCATACCTCTCTGACAGCAGGATATTGCTCAGATGACCCCAGAAACTGATGTGTCTCCTTATACTTCAGAATAACTGAAGGAAAGCCATGAACCTGCCGATTTAATCTTAGAAAAGTTTTCTTACCCCAAATCCGGTGGTAACATGGGACCTTAGGCATGTAAGGTGGTGCTGGAGTGTCCCTGTCCCATGTTTGTGCAAAATCCTGTCTCATCTGGGATGCTTTCGGGGAGTTAAAACAGAATTCATAACCTGCAAGCAAAAGTCAAGTTACAGATCAGCCCTGAAGCATGAGATTAGATCAGAACCACTGTTTTGCCAGAGACAAAGCAAGAAAACCCATTTCCTCCAGGAGGGATTGCCCATCTCCACCCTGTCTTAAACCATGAAAACCAAAGACAGAATGCCATTATGTTTTGTCAACAAGGGCGAAAAGCTGTTCTTATAAAACATCTCCTTGTGTTCAAGGACCTACTCATGGCATCAAGTCAACTCTTCAGCTCTTGGATTACCAAAGAGAAAACTCCTTTTCCCAAAGCCAGCCTCGTCTCCTTTCTACAGACAAACCTTGCCACTCATGTGGGTCTGCTTGAGAATTATTATGCATTACTTTTTAACCTCAAACTGTCTTGCTGGCTTCAGCTTTGACAGTGACCTCAGCACTGTATGGGCTGTTCCTTAAATCTCAGACTTGAGCAAGTTACAAGTAGTTGCCTAGTTGAAATTAAGTATTGCCAAACTAGTCTCTACCCAGAGTCTTGGCATTTTGCTCTCAATTCCACAACCGACAGCTTTCCATCCTGACTCTGGGAAAGGGTTAAAACTTAGTGTCCCACAAACCTGTGTAGTGGGAATGCATTTCTTCTTATACTCTTGCAACCTCTCACTACCACCCAACCCCTGCTTTCCAAGGTAGACCTCGTATTCTTGGTGTAAGAGCACTATTTCATGTGAGACCCGTAACAGAACGTTTTCCTTCTCTTGCGAGCAGATGCCTCTGACGAGATGCTCCCTGTAGAAGTTACTCTGGTTTTACCTCTTTGGAGGCTGGCAGAATGGCAAGAGGCTCTGTAGAGCACAGGTTGAAGCCCTAAACATCTCAAGCATACATTTCATATAAACACTGCTGCTTTTGAACCACTCACCCTTCACTTCAGACACATGATGCTGAGGTGTGAGACCATCAAATGATGATGTTCTGATATACATAAAGCTGCTACAGCCTTGTAAAGAGGTTTAAGACTTCCATTTTCTTCTGCTGTCTCTTCTTTCTCTATCCCCATCACACACATATTAAACATTCTATAATAATTATTGTCTACTCTTGAAACTGTATTAAACTGCTTCAGTGAACTTTTCTCTGAATTATGCGGCCGTAAACCAATGCAAAGGGTGGAAAGGACAGAATAAATGCTCATGTCTTAGCAGTTAGATAATCTATATATCGGAGTCTATATTTAATATGTATGTGTATGTGACCGTGCATAAGTTAGTCAAAGTACTCTAGACTCAGAGCAGCTAGATCCCCAAATATCACTTACAAAACAGTCACAGAGAAAAGAGTAAGATGTTTTTATGTTGCTTCAGAGTGAGACAAGACATGAAGAACGTTAGAGGGAACAGTCACTGATGGCTTCTTCCCTGGTGATAGCAAAGGTTTTAAGAAAGTAAAAGAAAGGCTCATTAAACACATTTGAAACTTTTCAGGTGAAATTAAAGCGTTTTTGTATTTGTGAAGCCTGGTTTGGATGCTGTGAATGTCAGTAGCCAGGACTCAAAGGTGTCAAAGTTCTGCTTTCCACCATGACTATCTCATTACTGCTTGCAAATGATGTTCAAACTGAGATCCTCTGAAATAAATGCAAAAGCCAAGAAACAAAGGCTTATTTATGTGAACTGAAGGTCCCGTTCAGCTAGCTGTTGGCAATAGCACGTGGCTACATTCTAAGGAGCAGGTGCCTTGCTTTTCAAGTAACAAATACAGTTAAAAACTGCATAAAACTCGTTCATGCTACAGGGAGGCAAACCAAGTTAATAATTCACCACTTCCAAGCAGGACAAGAGTTACAGTGCTTGTCTATCCGTAAACCGTAATAAATTTCCTTGAAACACCATCCCTTGCTCTCAGAATTACTTCTTTAAATACCAGGCCACTTCCTAAATCAGTGTCATGGGCGGCAGAAGCATATGATGCTGAACTGTTGCTTCATTCCTAGCTGATTACAGTCATGAGCAAAACACTGCTTCAAACTCTCCTTTCAGCTTCAGAATGGCCTCCAACACAGCAGCACCAGGCTTCCCATGCTGTCAGCAACAGCATCCCTCTTCTGCCCCTGAAGACATGGACGTTAGAGGAAGCCGAGCACAAAACAGCTGGTTGTCTATCTGTGAGGCTGAAGAGAAAGCTATTCTGATTTAGGATGTCCAACCAGGCTTTCAATATCCTCTTTCTCCTAGATAGAGACAATAAATGAAGTCCAGAAACTTTCGCAAATGTTGATGGGCAGGACCTAATGGCTGGTAATAGGTAGGGAAATGCAGAATGTGCTTCAGGAAAGCTTTGTTTGATCTTAGGCCCTTGAGCTACCCTAGAGGACAAAGGTTTCAGGTAGAAGTCTCCCTTTGTACCTCCTGCCTATGACCAGCAGCATGCCTATGTCTTCACAACTCAGTGATCTAACCAGGGTCTTGTGCTGCTGGAGAAAACACAAGAAGGAGCCCACTTAAGCAGAGAAAAGCATAGGCTAGGCAAAGAATCACAGACAGTCCTTTCAGGGTCCAAATACACCTTCCAGTGGCATCTCCAAGCAGCCTTGAAACTGTTTTATACAGAACACTCAAAGTCCTGCCTGGGCATCTCCTACAGACATGACTCTGCACAAGGGTGCTGTCACCAGTCCCATCCAAGGTGCCTCTCTCCACATCAAAGGCAACGGCTAACTCAGGGAAGCTTTGAAGCACTCCCCAGGGTTTATGAGATGATGTTCTGTGCTGCCACCCATTAACAAGGAGGTCTGTTGAAACAGAGCTACAGAATCATCAATTCAGGTGATTAAGTGCTATAAGCAGGATCTCAAGGAGGACCAGACATCTCTGATGGGTGGCAAACATCTACCGTTCATTGCCAGGTCTCCAGGCCCTGCTGCTCCTTCTTCTTTCAGGATGACAAGTGTTATTCCCAGCCTGAAGGCACGCTGTAAATATCAAAACATTCGCACCCTACATAAGCATTAGCAACAATATTTAAATCACACTCTAGAGGCAAATTGGCTAAAATTCAAGGGTGACACAGAGAGAGCAGCCCTTGAAGAAAGCATCAGATGTAGTGGTGTTGTTCCAACTTGCCCACACTCGCCCACTCTCTGCTACCCCTGCTATTAGAGGGCAGATCAACCATGGTTCAGCCAGTGGGGCATTAGACATCCAGCACATCAAAACACACATCCAACGCTGAAGGTCTTATTAAGGGATAAAATCATGTTTCTTTTGAAGATATATACAAATAGCTGGTCCTTTGGACTAAGGCTCCAGGATTCTAAGTGGAAAGTGGGATTCTTCCCGAAGACCAGGATGTAGCAATCAGTGTTCCAACTTGTATTTGACATCTTCCTTAAACCCCCAACTCCTAGAGTCGTGGTGTGATGTGAGACCACGTTCTTTTCACAAAGATTAAAGTATGCTCCTGCTGCCTCTGCTGAAAAGCACACTTCAAACATGACATTTGCTGGCTCAACATCAAAAAAAGCAATTAAAAAAGACCCACACTGACATTCTTCTATATGGCCAGATGTTGAAGTCAGTGTTAGACTGAAGTCATTTTCCTACGGATTTGTGACCCTTTACATTTCTGAGCTTAGTGAAGAAGTACTCTAGTAACCCCTCTAGGGACATGACCAATACAACGGTAGCTGAACTGTATTTCTTAGTACTTACAACTTTTGCAGTGTCCTTTACCTAAGTAGACTGCTCTTTTCCCAATCTCCATACCTCTTCTCAAGCTTTACGCCTGTGTTCCATGGAGTCATGGCCCTAGAAGCTCTTTCATTGCCCCCCACTGCAGCCCTCTAGCTCATCTCTCTGAAGCCAAAATGATGTGAATTTGCAAGAGCAATTTTTTGTCTCGTTTACACCTTCAGATGCCTCTGTTCCTCTGCACGAGGGAATTTGGACAAGTCCATGCAGATGCCCAGTGAAGGGCAGGCAGCCACCAAATTGGTTTGCTATTTGTGCTGTTTTTTCATGGTCTCCTATGCCCTTTGTATTAGCTAGTGATAAGAGAAACAGGAGGAGAGTTCTGGACACAAAGACCTACCATAGGCTCTTTCTGAATATTCAGAACTGGAATCAGCTGTACTGATTCTTTAGTTTCTTAAGGAAGAGTAGTAATGCTACAATTCAGGTTTTGCATGTCTATGCTTAGAGTGCTGTGTTTTGAGCTTGGATCTGGACCTTTTTCTATCCTCCAAATGAAGCAGCAGCATCATCTCCAAAGTGCCCATGAGGAAAATGCCTGCAGCTCCCTGTCCTGTGGTGCTGTGAGAAAGATGATAACAATGAGGAAGCAAAATCCCATACCTGCTCTCAGGCTTTACTCCTGTCATAGCTACTTTCTGTGTTCTGTGCTGGACCCAGTGCTTGTCTTTACCTCAAGAACACTTTGGTCAAGTTTCCTTCAGATAGCTCTGTGAGAAGTCCACATCTCCAAGTCTCCTATCCACAGCCCAGAGGTCTCTTTCCACTGAGGAGGCTCCCATGCACAACAGACCAGAGCCAGGAATGGCTTGGTGTCACCTTCTCCTTACTGCTCAGAGGACTCCTGCTTCCATGGCTCTTCCTCAGAGCATCCCTCCAGTGCTGCATCCAGCTGGTTTATACCAACTCTGTGCTGTCAGATGCATCAGATCACCCTCTCTGAAGCAAAGCAGATGTGATTTTGGGGACAATGTGTTCCAGAGAGGTTCTCATCAGGCAGCACAGATCCGGCTGTTCTGCATCCCAATCTCTCCCAGCAGACTGGGTGCCTACAAGCTCTCCCCCATGCCCTCCTGCATGGCTTTGAAAACACACAGCACATTGTCCTCACCATTGTGCTACAGAAACATCAGGCTGTGACAAAGCCATCTCTATGACCTGAGAAACCACTACAAAACCAGCAGCATTTCCACAAAGCTCAGAGAAGAGCCATGCTGAGAGCTGTTTGGACCCAGGCACTGTGCCCTGGAAGAGCCCCCCTGAGCAGTGGGACGTGAGTTGCTCATCTCCACTTTGCCAGGAGGTGAGAATCTTGCCGGTGCCCTCAGCAATAAGGATGTAGACACTGTGACAAGCTCATTTCATTGCTTACCCCATAAGTGTAAGCTGACATTGAGCTGCCCTTTCATGCTGCTTCTTTCTCTTCCATTTCTCCATGTCTCCTGTCTTCACATCTCTCACCCATCTCCCCTTTCTCACTCTGATGTCCTCTTTTTGACTTCAACCTAAAAATTCACCAACTGTGGAAAGCAAAACAGAAGAGCAAGAAAGAGCAGAGAGGAAAAGATGAAAGGAAAAAAATGGAAATAGTCATGGCACAGTTATAAGAGCAAAAAGGTAGAAAGATAAAGAAAGGGGAAGGAAAAGCAGAGCAGGGGACCACAGCTGTGGGTTGGAGATGGTGAAAGAATAGAGAAAGCTTCAGCCAGGGCAATGTGGAAACAGAAGAGAAAACGAAAGGGAAGGGAAGGGAAGGGAAGGGAAGGGAAGGGAAGGGAAGGGAAGGGAAGGGAAGGGAAGGGAAGGGAAGGG
>JBCJKH010050217.1:43290-66673 GCA_039877255.1 Loriculus beryllinus | reverse complement strand
CTTGAAACGCAGAGAGGCTCTGATGTTCGTGTAGAGCTAGGCAGTTTCAGTGAGTGAGCAACACAGGAGTGACCGCTTGTGCCCTGACTATTTAGAGCTGAGAAGGACCTGCTGGTCTTGCTGCTGGGCAGCAGCCGCCACTGCCATCTCCTCACCCACCTCATAATGGGAGGGGAGAGGCTGCTCCTCCACTGTGCTAACATAAATATGAAGTAATTTAAGCATATGGTGCTTTTTTATGTATACGCAATGACTGCTATTAGCTGTATAAGCAGGCCAATATATATAAAGGTGGGAAATATCTTTTTCTTTATGCCTTTCAGCTTTTTGGTGTTGTTCTTCTCTGCAACAGGAATCAGTGATGGCTGAGGACAACCAGAGGCTTGCAAGAAATGCATAGCCCCATGCAGCATTGCACCCTCTGGGAGGGAAGGGTGTCAGCCCTCACTGCCTGGCTCAGCTATGGGACAGACATGGTACAGGAGGAGGTACAGAATGGTAAGTGCAGGGTGAAGAGGCAGCTACTGCAATCAGGCAAATCACATTGCTTCTGTGCATGCTATCTGCAGCTGCCAGATACCACATCTCTGCAGCTTTCTGGCTTCTTCCAGTGATGGACAAGAAACCAAATTTCCAAGGGACTCTCTTCCAGGTGTTTTCCCAAGTGATGCTCTACCCTCTTCCCTCTCCAGACTCTGGAAGAAGTAGATGCAGGCAGCCCTGAGCGCTGTGTGGGTCTCAGGTAGGAGAAGAAAGGATGTGAAGTAGTGGGATGGCTCATTTCAGGGACTTGACTGAAGACACACGTCAGAAAAGGAGGGCTTTTATTCTTCTCGTAGGGTCAGGGCTGAGTTGGAGGGAGGTGTATGGGCTGAGGGCAGTGATGAGCTCAGTGTCTGCAGGGCTTAGGGAACAGCAGCCCTCCAGAAATAAAATACTTGTATGTCATGGAAGCTGTATATGTGGAAGACAGACCATGGCAACTACATCTGATGATGTTAGTTAGACAAACAGAAAAGACAAAGGGCAAATAATGTCTTTCCCCCACTTGCACCTTCTGCACATAAAACAGTCTCACTTCTTAGACTCTAACAGCAGAGCCCCCAGGCCCTCCATGCACCCCTCTGTAAAACTCTGCTCCCTGGGCCCAGGCCTGACTTTGCCCTGGCCCATGAAAGCCCTGAAAACCAAGTGATAACAGAGATGTCCCTGACTATATGCTATAGGAAAAAGTTTTCCAAAAGAAGGATCTGCCATACACGCGTGGCAGAGAGGGGGGAAAAGGAACATCTTGAAGACTGTGCTTGGTGAAAGCACACAGAATAAATGAAGGGGAAAATGACCTCTCTAACTGTTGCCTTTCTTCTCCCTCTTGCTATGCCTGAACACGGCATCCACAGTGAATCTGCCTTAGGCAAGGAATCAGAGAAAGAAAACTGGGGAAGAAAGAGCAAAACCCCTGACAACAGAGCAGATTTCTGAGCCTAAGAGCAGTACACTGAAGAGGGAAAAGTGGGAGTAAGAAGAGATTTTAACAACTGCAAATTATTTTGATCACAGGGAGAAAACCACAAAATATCTGCAGATTAGAGAAAAAAGAAAATAAGATAAATCACCCTATTCTTTATAATAGAGAAAACTGTTCATGTGGTCCAGTTTTAGCACTCACTGCCACCAGCAAAGTATGGAAATTAGAAATACGGCAAGGTTCAGAAGTGACTGAATAAGTGTAGAAGAAAAATGCATCAATGGTTTTTTAATATAAAATGTGCCATCTTTGGCTCAGACAGTCCCTCAGCTACAGACTGCTGGAGCTGGAGAGTTAGGGTAAATATCAATATATGCTTGCCCTCTCCTTATGCTCTTGCCATTGCTGGCCACTGTCAGAGATGGGTATCGACCTGAACAGCTTTTGCCTGACCTGGCCCATCACCAGTACATCAGACAGAACCTTGGAAAACCCAAGATGTTCCTTCTTCTCCTTTCCCTCTTCTTTCTTTTCCCTTTTCATCTAAGGAAGGTAACTTCCCACAGGAATGTATGTGGAAATGATAGATCAGTATCATATCAACTTGCACAAATTGGCTGATTAATGTGCTTATCAAATCCCAGGGGATTAACTCAACTGTGATAAACTCATGCTAGGGAATCAATGCAGATTCTCAAATGAGAAAGCCAGGTCATTGGTTCAGACACAGAATAAAGCAGGCTTCTGACCACGTCCACATCCAAAGGCAGTTCATAAGCAGAGCACCACGGAGCAAAGCACAGATGTGAAACAACAAAGAAAACACAGCAACATTTTTCCAAAAGCATGTTCAGAGATGTGGGAGGAATGAGACGCAAAGGAAGACTTACTTGTTGACCTACTCATTAACCTACATTTTGCTAACATTAACAATCAGTTATCCTATAGGCCTGCACTGAACAAAGTCCAGGGACACATCTCTTTGAAATAATCAATTATCTTATGAAAAGAAATGTTGGCTCCATTTACATGATCTTTCTGCTGCTGCACCAAATGAGAAGTAGCCTCATAAGGAAGCAGGCAAGGAACCTGACTTGTTCCCTTCAGGACACAGACGATGACTCCATTGGCATTACTACCATGATCCCATAGGCACAAGAGAGCTTCAGGACTATAGACAAGGTTTCACTGTGACAGAAAGCTGATATAATGATGTGCAACACAGCAACATTGGTCCAGGACAGACAGAAAATTCAATATACATTCTACATTAGAAAGCAAGTACAAGAACACTATTCATTAGAAAGGTAAATATAACCCTTCTGCCCTTGACTGACAAAACAGAGCTGTGTATACCCACAGGCAACAACTTCTCTATTGTCTTTGGAGCTGATCAAGTCCACATGAATTTTAACTGTCCTGAAAAATGTCATTGCAAGTGTTAATTTTTATATCTCATTGCTCGTATTTTTACCTGCCCGTTGGACTGAAAATTTGGACAACTGTGGCACAAGCCTAATTACAGAAGACTATTAAATGAGGCAGCCTTCCATTGTATATAAACTTCCTTAAATAATTATTTCAATCCCACCTAGCAAATCGGTCTCTTAGGAGAGAATGCGCTTGTGCTGCAAAAGCCCTGCAAGATCAATGCTGCGAGTCCCAGAGCCATTTCAGGGGCACGTGGCACACCGGGTGGACGGTGTTGCTTTCTGCGCCTCTCCCATTAGCCACGACATGCAAACAACAGGACTCTCTGCAGCTCTGCTTTGGCGTGCCAGCAATTTGTGAACCTTTTAAAAGACCGTCATGTAACATTGACACATCAATAGAGGAGTAAGCTGCAATATCACTGCAAATTCAACTTCATTTAATTCAGTTCTGTGGAAAAATTCTGCAAGGCTTTCAGTAGTCATCACAGGCTGAGACAACACATCTCAAGGTTCCTAAATAATGTATTAAAAGCAGAAGAGTTAGGTTTGCCTTTGGTTTCTCTGGTTCTTTTGTCAGCATCTAACATTACTGATCACAGGCTTTCTCTTTTCATCCAAGGAAGGTGTACTGTAGGATTCTCACCCAGCAAGGACTGTGTAAGAGTTGTACCAGGACTCACAGCCTTTGTGGTCTTCAGGATGCTCCAGAGAGATCCTACAGCAGAGACACTCAGCCTCTGGTGTGATACCAGTTTTCCCCTCTGGGACATGAGCAGCTTTCGGTACAACTGGACTGTGCTCCATATGCTGCCTTTGTGCTCAGGGCACATTCCTGACAAACAGAAGCAGCAACTTCCTTGGGACTGGGCATCCAAAACAATTCAAGTAGCACTGTACACCAGCCCTGTACCTAGGTGTGGGTTACAAGTAGGAATAACCTTTTTTTTTTGTTTCCCCTGGCCACAGTTGTATCTTGTAACATCAAAGCAGAGGTCACTTATCTTAGTTCCAGTGCCAGCTACCTCAGCCTTACCTTTTTTGGTTTTTCTTCTCATTGCTCTTGTTTTTATTTCATGAGCAGGGTAACTCCATTTGCTTTTCCCATAAGATAATGAAGTTCCAGGCTCCTGTAGCAACCAGGAAGAAGAGTCCTTAACTAGTCCTTACTCCTAAATGAAACCACCATCCTGTTAGGCTACTGTGATCATTCTTCCATTTCCTCATCAGAAGCACAGCCAACACAAACTTTCACTTGCGCAGACATCACTGTCCTTCAGGATTGTCATAAGCAGAGCTTTTTCACCCTGATGATATCCTCCAGTGCACTGGCACTTTTGTTTCAAGATGGTCAATACGGGTCATCACTAGGCAATGGTAAAGATGATTGCTCTGGAGGCAGGTGTACAGAGATTAGACCAACCCCAGCTGATCTAATAATAATGTCAGTAGCTCCTTTTTCAGAACAGCAGTTTCTCTCTGGCCAAAGTCACTTCCTATGTGTTGTGACTTGCTCAGGCCAGAGGAGCTGGTGGCCACCTGGAGTCTCTTGGCTGTTTCCAGAGCTTATTTCTGGATGCACATCAGAAAGAGTTTAATCACCTCAAAAAGCAGGACCAAGGATTAATGTGGTGTAGGTTTATTTTTAGGCACCATTGAATAATTTTCTTAAGCTCTCACTAGAAGACTTCTGTTGGAATGCAACACATTTTTCTTAATTATTAATGGTGCTTCCCGTTAAAATAAATAAAAAAATAAGTTGACTTGGTAGTAATTAGAGGCAACTGCAGAGCAAATTATTTGATGAGGCTGGTAATCACAAAAAAAATTATCAAATTTTCTTTTTATAAGTTATGACTATTTCCTAGAGAACACACTAGAAGCATCTTAATTAAGAGATTTAAGATCACAATACAGATGAGATTTTCGCCCTCACCTTTCTCTCTGATGTTTCCTATACAGAAAAGGGTTACTCACCAAAGGATCCCAATTCAGTCCATGCTGAGTGAGGGTTTCCCTTTCATCTCAGCCAATGTTGAGTGCAATTCAGTGTCTTCATAAAGGTCACAGCAAATTCAGATGGAGCCTTCCATGCGTTCCCTCTTCTTCCATGCAAACTGCCAGGACTCTGTTGATAAAATATGTGATTTTTTTTCTCTTCTCTTTTCCTTTTTCTCAGTAATATAAATTACCATTTTAAGTCTTACATGGTAAATTTTTCAGCAAGCAAAGGGCAGTTTAGTCAGGTGATTTCCAGCTGAACTTATTGAAGCTGAAAACTATGAAGAAGTAGTAATAGCAAACTGAAAGTAACCAGAGATGTTTAGCAGAATAGTGTGAGAGTATGCTATAATTTAGATAATTCAGAGAAACTGCCTGAAATTAATAGCAGAAGTTCCATAAGGAAAACCAGGAACTGACTGACTTCAGAAAACTTTCCCTTGGATGCAGAGAGACTAATACTATTAAGAGATCTTCACAAATTTACTGGCAAGCTCTGCTGGTAATACTCTCATGAGGATGATGTTGAGATAGAAAGGAACAGTTGCATAATCCGATCAGAGTTTTCATAAATTATCCTTAAAAAAATATCTTAAAGTCTTCCCTGAACAGCAGAGGAAAAACCATTTGCTTCACTGTTTTTCATTTTCCTTTATCTTGTCCCAGAGTGCTATAAAATCCACAGTAATTATATTTAAGTACCTATAATCAAGAATCTTGAAGGAAGATATATGAGAAAGCATAAGCAGTAGTAACTCTGGTGCCATCGCTGTGACAGTCACAGGCAAAGAGAAGCCAGGGAAGGAGGCACAGAGTCACTGGGGGAAGGAGACGAAATCACCATTGCTCCTTCTCTGCACCCCTGCAAAGTGACTCCCAGTGCCATGGTGGGCTCTAGGGAACTGATGTCAAAAGGCAGCTTGCCTGCATAAAACTTGGCTTGGAAAGACGGCTTCTGAAAAAGGCCCAAACAGCAGTTCATCCAGAGTGTGGCTCTCCAAAAACCTAACACTGTCTCCAGATGACTAGAGCTTCTGCCAAACAACAAATGCATGCAGCGAAACATGACTGCTCTGGACCCAAGCCCTACTTCCAGTCATACAGACTTCATCACAAAGAGAGCAAAGTACCTTTTCCTCCCAAATACATGACAGCACCTATGGCTGCACCATAGCAGTAAGCCAAAATAAATCACTTATGGATATACCATTCCATGATTCTATAATGTGTAGTGAATACAACACATGGGAATCTGCATAAGCTTGTGTCACAAAGCACTCATGGGGAGAGGGTAAAGGTGGAGTACATAGTCCTACCATTCACTGAAGTTTTCTGGTTGTCCTCCCACTGAAGACCTTGCTTACACAATTTTAATGTTCATGTACACTCTTTTAATCCTCAGAAATTGATAGTTAAATTTTTTACTTCTTGTTTTCCTTCTAAAAAAAAGGCATTTCATAGTCTCAACACAGCCAAAAATACCCTATCTGTTCAAAAACTATATCCAGCCAGGCAAGGCCTCCTACAGACAGGTTTGTTTTATTCTTCATTGGCCCAGTTCAATCAGAAGACCAACAGATGTGAAACAAGCAGGAGTCAGTGTTCTCTGCCAGAGGCTGATCTGACACCACCTGCAACAGAGACCTTTGGGTCTCCCTAATCGCCTGTGTGAGACCAGTCCCAGTGTACTTTGCTTTGGTTCACAAGGTCCTTTCCCCATGCACAGCAGTCACATCTCTCCTTAGGAGCCCATGTGCCACCTGCCATCCCATGGGATGGTGACATCTGCCCCTGGTCCACATCTCACCTGGTGTGCCCTGCCTTAAGACTCCCCCATATCCACAGAGCATTTCAGAGGCCCATGAGGTGCCTCTCCCTCTCCTGAGTTTGTCTAAGAGCAACCATGAGGTTCAAAATGTATCATAGATGTGGGACAAGGCAAACAGAGGCGGGTAGGATAGCTGCAGAGATTTTGTCCCCCTAGGAACTGGAGAAGGCTTGTTTGGGGGGGCTTAAGCCTTTCCTACCCTATCCAAGAACATTAAAATATGATTTTCAAATCTTTATTAATCATACACTTTCCAAACATTTTCCAAAAGTATGTAAAAGTACTTTTTCTCAGTTGTGACTGTTTCTTTGCCAAGTCATAGCAACATCACTAGCCAATCCAACAGTCTCTGAAAGGTATACTGTTAAGTGAACAGTAAAGTTTTTCTCATGCTTACCATTTCAAAAGCAACAGTATATGCATCTGCAGAGTCCCAGCTTACACAAAGACTAGCTAATAATGTGTACTCAGGACCATGTAAAACCAGAACATAATAGAAATTCAAGTGGCAATTTTACTGCATCAATCGAATTTTAGTGTTAGTGATCCTCTTTTCCCCAGAGTTTGACACTCCAGATCTGATAAAATTGCTGACAAGATCACAGGATATATTTGGGCATATATTTAAACCATGGGAGAACACTAATTTAAATTATGATAATATGACCTATTAAAGGAAGAAATTAAAATTTCCCAATTGATTACGTCAAGAGAAATTCAATTACAAAAGGGGCTGAAACACCAGTTATGCCTCAGTTTTGAAGAGGCAGAAAGAATATGAACATTACATTCTCTGGCTGTTTACAGAAGTGATCTAATGGCTTTCAACCTTATCCAATTTTCAGACCCCTAAAAATTTACAGCAGAAGATCCCATCAAAGAAAACACAACTCTACTCACTAGAGGCTTGTTTTGCTTGCTTATTTTTACTCATCTATCAGAAAGAGTCTGTGGAAATTAAGGGCCTAAAGAGCAGCAGTCAAATCCTGCTGAGGACAGACAATGCTTCCACAGTTGAGACACATGGTCTAGGGTGAGGCATCCCTGCCCATGGCAGGGGGGTTGGAACAAGATGATCTTAAGGTCCTTTCCGACCCAAACCATTCTATGATTCTGTGATACTATGATATGATTGCAGCTTGCTGTCAGCTTTCATCATGCCCAACATGTGACTTACATTTGAATTTGCAAGGCACATGCAGGCACAGGTTCTGGTGAGCTCATGGATGGAATGAAAAGCTCAGTTATGCTCAGCAGCAGGTGTAATTATCAGGAGGCTTCACTTGTATTAATTGATTAAAGGCACAATTAAGGAGGAATGGGCTGCAAGAAGTCTCTTGCTACCTAGGAAAAGGTGATAAAAGGTAATGGGGAGACCTGACTATGATATAGCAGGACTGAACTGTAGGCCTATACTACCAGATTTCCTCTACACCCTCATCCATTTACATTTGCAATCACAAGTCTCCATAAATCAATGTTTCTTTGGAGAGGGAAGTCCAGATCCCCTGTACTTTTTGCTCTGCTGCTCACAGCTTGGCTGACCATTGCACCTCCTCTTTCCCTTCACCATCTGCTCATGGATGGGGCAAGGAGAGCAGACCCAACAGCCCCAGATAGTCTCTTAGGTATCAGCTGAGCAATTAATGCTACTTTGCATATGCAGTTAAATGTTTCATTCTGTTCTTGGCATGAGGCAGTAGAGGCAGGGAAGAGATGAGGACCTCAAGCCCTTCCTTGACCCACCGACTCCACTCTAGAACACATGGTCACTTTTGTCCTTCTCCCAAACTGTGAGCTGTTTCAGATGCTGTCTTTCCCCTTTTTTACACCAAATCTAAGTTCTGTTCAATTGCTAAATTGCCACAACTTGCAAAACCTTTATAATTCTCACAAATCAGAATTTTTACATTCTGGCCAGACAAGATCATCCAGATCTTCTGCTGCAGGGGCCAGGACAAGCAAGGTGACTTCATCAGCATTGTTCTCATCCCCTGTAGTTGCTTTCCCTTTTTAGGATCACCTTATGCACTTACAGCAACACAGCACCACTGAGGACAGTGCATGTGGTATTCATCACAGGGGCAGAAAATGATGACAATATATCTGTCTTCTACAAAGAATAGGTAGAAACCAGAAAAAGTTACAATTCTCCTATCTTCACTCTCACAGCTTCCTGAAACTTATTTTTTATTCTTGTATTTTTAAATGTTATATGATTATCTAAGCACTGAAGGCCAGAACTCGAAGGTTGTATAGACATTGTACAGATAACAAGTGCAATATCAATTTAATAACTCAGACTAGTGAAAGTTGCCCAAAACTTGACCTTAAAAAGCGTACAAAGTATGTCGCTGCTTGATTGCTGGAAACACTGTTTATTTCTATAGCACTGATATCATCTGTGTCCCCCAAAATTTAATGAGCATATCCACTGCCATATGAGTAGAAATTACAAAACTAGGCCTGTGCCACTGAAAGGAAAAGGGTTATGTAAAGAATTAGATCAATATGACTCATCCTAACCATTGGGTTTGAAGAATGTTAATAGTACTATTGTGGTATCAAGCTGGCTGTTACAGTTAAGATTGCACTTGGAATTTCCATTATAAATCCTATTTTCAAGGGTTTATATCTTGGCTGTAGCACAAATTCAATCACAGCTGAAACTCAACATACACAGTCTCATCATTGGAAGCAAAAGATTTTTCAAAGAAAAACCCTTTTGGTTGTTTGAGGTCAAAGGAATGACAAAAACAGTAGAATCATTAAGGGAGAGTTGGCTCTTTTCTGCCCTCCTGTAAATTACAAATGACCTTTGTATTTAAAGTCAGGATTTCGTAGGTCATTAATCCAGAATGGAGAATGTTATCTCTAGGTGTATGGAAATAAAACTTATTAAAAACACTTGCTCACTTACCCTGAAATAGCCACTAGAAGGTATAATCAGCAACTTCTCCAAAGTTTCAGAGTAAGTTTTGAACTTCAGAGGACCAAATTTCAGCATTGGCATAAACTGCAAATCTTCCGTCTCTTTCTGAGGACCTAATGACACCACAGTTCAAGCATAGAGTTGTCTATTAAGTACATTTGTTAAAGCCATCCTATTGGCACCATGATGAATCTTGCAGGGCAGGCAAGCAATCCAGGTTTCCAAAAGTCAGCTCAGGTGCCTTCATATGGCCAAACTCTGGGTGCACCAGAAGCTCTGTGTGATCCCTGTGCTTTCTAGGTAAGCTGACAAGCCCTACACAGGTCAATAAGCAGCATTTTAGACATGGACAGTGCCCCCTAGACGTGAAACAGCAGAACACAGCCCAATGATGTATCTTGCTCATTCGCTGCTTACCCGACTCTTCCTCACTCCCCTCTTCCCCCATATTCACACAGCTGGTTAATAATAAGCATGTAAGCCATCTTTTAATACTGCATTTTCAGTTTCCTGAGCATGCATTTTTCTCTGCATTAGTTGAGAAAAGACCACTTCTACAAGCTTTCAGAAGGTACACCTTTCAGCTAGTCTTTGGGTTAAGGCCTTTGTTTCTGTGCACCTTATATGCAAGGAAACTTGATGGAATCTGCTAAACAACGATGTTGAGTACTCTGAATATGCAATCTGCCACATACTTACTAGCTGAAGCACAGACCAACAGTGAGGAAAACACCTGCCCACAAGGTTGGTGTAAAAACAGAGGAATCACTTCAGTATTTTCAAAAGACAGATTATAGAAAGTATCCGAGACTTCAAGTATTTTTATAAAGCTGGGAGGCTTGGGAAGGTCGCTGCCAGAGAGGTGGGATGCAGCACTGTGCAGGGAAGCCCCACACCAACCCATGCAGAGGCTTCCCACCAGCCAGGGGCTAGTGGGCCCCAAAACGCTCAGCAGCCTGCAGGCAGACTCACCCCAGGCTGGTCTTGCTAATAGAGCAAAGCATTGCAGTGTGTATAAATGATCTAGATTAGAAAAGAAAAAGGGAGTGTTCACATTCATCTTAGGAGAGCAGCTTCCATTTCAGACCAAGCTGTTTCCTCATTCCTAGTCAGATCTTTAATGTCAGTAGCAGTGGTTTGGAGGTTAATAGCACTTTAATGATAAAGGTTGCAACCTAATTGGAAGCTTCTAATTGAGTGTTTCTAAATGGAAGGAATTAATTGCATCTATGAAAATTTGATGGCACTCTTGTCAGGTGTCCATCTATATTGGAAGTATTTCCCCAAAGATGCTGAGTTAATAAGCTTCCTAATTTCATTGAAGGAGATTTCGTTTCATTAACTTTTCTCACCCACATCTATCTAGACTTGTCAAAAGAATTTCACATGAACATCAGACCACCTGGATGCATCTCAAAGACATAACTGCTGTGAGGACCTGAATCACAGCCCCTTGAGACAAAGTGTACAAAACTCTTAAATGATGGCTTTAATCTTCAAATTCACAATGTTTTTCTTCCATTTTTTCACCCTTTCACATGAAATAAAGGCTGGTTAATGAGCAATGCCTGTCGGTGTCCACAGGAACTACAGGGTTCAGGCAGTGGGAGCTGCTGCTTGGCCCCTTCTCAAGGAGATCCTCTGGAGCTGGGACACTTGGCACCTGGTGGGCTTCATCACAGCTCCGAATTCATCGTTCTACTGGAACTAAAATCAATCCAGTCAAAATGTTTGGTTCCCCTGCATTAGAACAGTGCACAGTAAGGGGTGCACAGTAGGTTCCAAAGCATATGATTGGATGGCAGAGCCTCTGCTTCATCTCACCTCCTGTTTGGTAAGCAGTAGTTCTTCCCATATGTTATGAAGCAGTGCAATAAAGCAGAAGGGTCCCAACCTGCAACATTATAAGAGTCTGCCTGAAGAGAATTTAATGATCCCTTTAAAAAACTGAGGAGGAGGAAAACATGTGAGGTGTAGTTTATGAGAAAATTGAAGAGCTTACTGCAGAAACTTGTATCACTGGCGGTATAGTGAAGGATTGCAGTGCTCTCTCCTTGCATATGAGATAATAAATACAGACAAGCAGAAAATATTTTTCCTCAGTCTGTGCCAGTAAAAGATACTTGTTTAGGCATTTGCTGTAGCCTCAAAACCAGGAGCTGGAACTTTTGAAGCTTTTCTAAACGTCAACAAAAGCACAGAGTGTCACAACTTTACTGTGCAATGCCGTCAACTTCAGAGCAAGGCAAAGAGTTGAGGGGAAAGCACTGCTGCTGTGGACAAGTAAAAGCCTAAGAGCAGCCAGGGCCAGGTTCAGTAAATGTCTGAGAGACCCAGCCATGTCAGTTGGACCAGATGTTGGTTTCAACACTCGAGAGACAATTCTGACAGCCACCATGGAGCTAGGGAGGCGGAAGGCTCTGCAGGGTGAAAGGAGAATGGGTGAAAAAATGGTTTCAGCCCAACATCCAAGCATTCTGCAGTGGGAAAAGTGCATGTGCAGTCCAGGGGTTAAGAATACAAACCCTATATCCCCACTTTCAGCGCAGCACCAGCAGCACCACGAGCATTGCCAGACAGGAAGAAGGATTCAGTTTGGAGCCCTACTTTTCTAGAAATACTTTCCTATAGGCAAAGAAGTAGAAGAAAGGAGAGAGCAGGTGTCTTTTTACTGTGAAAGGAAATAGGGGTAATAGTGGATGGTGAAGATGTAAAAGGGAGTTTTGCAAACTGTTAGCAATTAAGCCACCAGAGATTAGTAAGTAAAGTAGATTCAGGATCAATATTGTGGGGTGAAATATTTCTGCTTATTTAGGCTCACAGATTATAATTTCCATAAGGTGAAATAAAGCCCTGGCCCTCAAACAGTGGTCCGTGATGTTATAATCAGAAAAGATAATGATCTGCTGAACAAGTGTGTCCCCATGTCACAGAGTTTCAAGTGGCGAAGCAGAGAAAGCCTTCAAAGACAGCCAAATGCACAGAAGTGTGTTTATGGGTGTTTAGGAACAAAACTGCCTCGTTTGCTTCAGACTAAAACTGGCATAAGTCTACTGGTGGGAGGGAAGATGAGAGCTTGTCTGGACTTCTTCCACTTTAAAATAGAAAAGGAAATCTCTAGGAAGCAAACCTACGCACTGAGCCACTAGGAGAGCTAAGGCTTGGGAATCTCCTGGGGATTTTCCAGATCAGGATAGGAGTGGTTTCAGCACAAGGTAAGCTTCAAAATTAGCCCCAGCATGGCACAGAGCCAAGAGGTACTGCTACCTGCAGGGATGCCCAGCGAATGAAGCTGGGGAGTAGTTGCCTCATGAAGGACACTGGTTTGCAACCTGTTGAGTCAGTGACAGCCACAGAGCTGCTGAACTGTCAGACAGAAAAGAGAGAAGAGGCTTCATTTAGACAGAGTACTACTTCTATACCAAAACATTAAAAAGAGAAAGCTGGCATATCATCTTTAGAGTATTTGGGTTGATACCATGCTTAGTAGCTTCCCACTGTTCTTTCTCTGGTCATGATGATGCTTAGTGAAGGAGCACATTTCCAATCCCCAGTGGGGTAAAAGAGTGTCATATTCTGAGCTGAGCCGCACACATGATCTTCTTCAAAGTAATTTTGTTGGCAGCACACATGATGTAGAGTACAGTGCTAATCAGTATAAACAGCACTGTCAAAATAAAAGAACGATAGAGTTCTCAACTAATTTTTAAAGAAATCATTAAATTGCTTCTCTTTAAACTCAAGTACTTTAATTTTTCTGATGCATTGTAAAATTCTTCTTATAAGCAGAAATACTTGTGTTTAAAAAATAACCAAAGAGATGGTTTCAAAGGACTTTAAAGATATTTTGTTATTTTCTCAGGGTAATACAACAAAAATAAAAATGCTGTGCTGTACCCAAAACCAGGCATAAGGAATTCAGCTATCTATATGGGTGCTTGTAAACAAAAGGAATCAAAATTGTACTTTCCATTACAAAGAAAAGAGGAGTTGTAAATCTATCTATATTAGAAATGTAATGAACAAAAGTTGCTACACCTGAAAAATAAAACAACAAAAATCCATACCAGCTGAATGTTCAACAGCTGCTGCAGCACATACACTGCTATGTTCCTGTGGGCTATCCCCCAAATAATGTTCTTGTGGCCCTGCATGAATGCATGTGCTTTAACAATACACTAGGCAAGGGCCGTAATGCAGAAACATGAAACTTTGCCTGTCATTTTTAACTGTATGAGGATTAGTTTAAATAGAAAAATCACTATCTTTTTCTTATCTGTGAAGCTATTCCAAACAAGAGAAAGTAAAATTTAATTAAAGCTAATTCAATCCATTCCCTATCTCCTAGTGGAAAAGCCTTATCTACAAGGGCCCAGCTGCTAGGTTTGCTGAGAGGGTCATATTTAGGGTGGTTTATGTCAAGCAGTCATTGTCTTAATATATAAACTATTCATATAGCCAAGGCTGAAACACAAATCTTTCAAGTGAGAACAAGAGTGCCACAGGCATTCACTTGCATGCTCTTTCATCTCATGACTTTTTTCCTGCACAAAACACAAACGCTCTATTTGATAATGAAGAGAAGCAGACTAAATTTCTTCAGGCAAAAAGATTGGTCTTGGTCTTCTGCATGACAGAAAGATCATCTCTCTCATCCTACTAATGGATTGTAAAACAAAAGCTTGATCCTTGCTCCTTTTTTTGGCAGTACTACCCTTCAGGAAAAGCTTCCAACTCTAAATCCAGACTGATGAATATGCTTTCCTAAGCTCTGAGAAAAGGTCTGAGTGCTGAGAGAGGAAATAATCTAAAACACATCCCACATCTCCATCTGAAGTTACCTTTGTTAACTGACATAGCTACAGCTCGTTCAGCCATGCTTCAATCTTCCCTTACACCTTGCAGACAAACAGGCCTCTTACCTGGGGCTCCGCCAAGACACAGTGACTAAAGCCACAAAACACTCCACATCATGTTGCACAAGTCCTTTTTGGACTGCTATTCCTGTTTCACAGATCACACACACCACATGTCAGAGCATCAGTCCCATGAGCTTCATGTAGACTAGTCCAGCAGCAAGGACCTGGGGCACAGGACATCTCTCTGGCCAGTCAATGTGTAGATCTACAGATGACAGCTTGGTTTCTGTGCTTTGTGCTTCCTCTCCTTGGGCTTCAGCTTCAAAATGGTGTTGCAATACTGTGTATGCTGCCCCCCTCCTTCCCCTCCTGCCCAGTTGTCTTAACAATTATTGTTTCTCCATGCTAATCAGTACAGCCTCCAAATTAGTCACATAGCCCATTGCAAGCAAATAGCTGCCACCACGGTTTTCATCACCTCCTGTCTCCCATCAAAATTTTGGAAAAATGAAGTGTTACCTTTGTTATATCCAGCTTATACAGGATTAATTGGGTCCATGCTGGCTGGGCAGAGGCAGAAAATGTCTCATCTGTCTAGGAGGTGCCCCAAGGCAGCCTGCAGCTACAGATGGATCTACTGCATTGGTGCTTACAGAATGGAAGACCCACCAGACAAACAAGAAATGCACAGTATAGAACTTTCTAACACTGATAATCAGAAGGATGATTCTTCAGACAAAGTATCTTCTACAGACAGGTCAGCATACCAGTCACAATGCCAAGAAGAGATTCTGGAAGAATCAAAAGAGGAAAGGTCTTAATAATCCCTTCTTAGTCAGATGCCTTCTCAGAACTCACTGCCTTTTGCATCATCCAAAGAACTTAAGCTTATACAAATGTATATATGTAACAGAACCACGGAGCCATGCCTACTTTTCATTATAAGTCTTGCCTCCCTTTGTCTTGTTTCCATGGTGTGTCATGCTTTCATCTCTCTTCACATTTTCATTTCTTTGTAAGCAAATAACAATGCATTTGACCTCATGTATCCTAACTTTGATAAAATTCCAGATAACTTTATGAAGACCCTAGTAAGCATTACAGCATCTGGATCAAAAAAGGTAGTGATAATACTGGTTTGACTGACGATCACACAGTGAGCTGGAATTTAAGCTAAGTTTATGGAGTTATTAATTCAATTTCTTTAATTAAATTTCTTTTATGCAATCTAATAAATATGCGGTAACAAATTCTTCATTAAGTGGCCTGTAGTAGACACACACAACAGTGTCACCCATTAATTCTTACCCATAAACTCTCGACTTGTTCTTCATCCACCCCTTGGCAGAGCTCAGTATGTTCCAGTTGCTGTCACACATAAAGAGCAGCTTCACTACCTCACCTCGCTGGCCTGTCTTTCCTAAAAGGTACATAGCCACTCATGACAACATACCAGTCATGCGAGCTATCCTACCGTGTCTCTGTAACTGCAATCAGATCATGGCCCTAAGCCCACACACAGATCTCTAACTCTTCCTGTTAATTCATTTGCATTCAGAGGTGATCTCTGTTTTCTCTTCATCCTGTCTGATCTATTCTATTTAATTCAGCTACAGTTGAGTGTCTACAGCTGAGTCTACTGCAGGCTTTGCTGGAGAGCTGCAGATGTTCTCTAGATCTTCCTGGGATACTGTCTGCATTGCCAGAAAATCAAGTAAATCAGGAGTCAAACCGGACAAAAGAGCTCACCCTGTCCAGGCACACCAGCCTCCACTGATCCTGTGCGAAGTGCTGTTGTGGAGTGGCACTGACTCAACCCTGTCCAAGAAGCAGAATACACTTGCACAGTAATATAACCCAGCACAATAAAATATCCCAGCCAAGCACAAGCAACATAATAGAGCTGGCTAAAAAATATTTTTGGGATTTTATGGCATTTTTTACCCACTTTATTTGTTCAGCCTGCCAGAAACTATAGGAAGCCCAAAGCAGTTAGAACAAGATGTTCAGGATGCGATGTCAGGCATGCAAACAGGAGCAATTTATTCCATACCCAAAATAGGTGAAGTAACTCTGTAACACAGAGGAATAAAGACAGAGAGATTTTTAAGCAAGCTGGGGATCTCCTTTGCAAAGCATTTTCTGCATTCACTTTGTCTGCTACCAGCATGTTAACCTTCCCAAGGGGGCACCCAGATTCATATTGCCAGTCTGAGTGGTGCACTGACTGCGTGCTCAGTGGATTTAGCACAGTCACTAACAGAGAGCTGGGGATGATCTCCCTTTGTACTTGCATTTGACATACCAGGCAGCTTCCCATGGCACTAGAGGCACAGGGGACCTTGAGCAGAGTGCGTGGTCTCTGCAGCCATTGTAGGAACTGAGACCACAGCCTGCAGGGAGGCAGAGGAGCACGTGCTTATATCAGTGCCAGCTCAGGGCTTTGATAAAGGGTAGGTATATCCTCCCTTAGATATAAGGTAGATATTCTTCACTATGAGGGTGCTGAGGCCCTGGCACAGGTGGCTGCTCCATCCTTGGCAGTGTTTGAGGCCAGGTTGAATTGGGCTTTGAGCAACCTGGTCTAGTGGGACGTGTCCCTGCCCATGGCAGGGGGCTGGAACTGGATGACCTTAAGGTCTTTTCCTACCCAAACCATTCTATGATTCTATGATTCTATAATGGCAAATACAGCAGCATATCACTAAAAGGGTGGAGGAGGAGAAACTAGAGGTTAGTTTCTCTCACACCCCCTGCCCAGTACATAAGACCCTGTACTTCACTTTGCTCTACTAATTGAGCACCACTTCTGACTTACTCAGAGGATTTACCAACCCACAAACACATCACACCAGAAGGAAAAACCCAGTGAGAACTGGAAACTAGAAAGATGGGGTATAAAACCCAATTGCTCAGGGGACTAGCCTGTCACTCCTAATCCCTTAACAGTTTAAAAGTCTCGGGGCAGCACTAGAATGCACCCAACGCTCCTCAGGTTACAACTACCTTCCTCTTCTTTCACAGCATTTCAATTAAATGGAGGTGGACTAAAGTAAAAGGGAGTTTGACATGGTCCTCAAAGGGCCCCTAATCTCACAGGAGTTATTGAAATTGAAAAGAGATTTTGAGTCATCTCCTCCTGTTTAACTGTCTAATCAGACAGACACTTTCATTGTCTGATTTGTGCCAACACTGAGACTGAACTTAAGATTCACATCTCATAGCTCCTAATTTTATCACATTAGGGCAAAAATGAGATACAGCAGCCCAGGCTCTGTCCAAATGGTAGTCTGCAGGACTCCTTTATGAAGTGGGTTAAAAAAGACCTGTGGTACTTTCCTAATAGATAGCCTTCATTATTTACTGATTTTAGAACGACAAAAAAGAATCACTGCAGAGCTAAAGCAAACTCACAGGCTACATTCAAGTTGCATCTGATAGGTAAGGAGACATTGCAGTACAATAGACTTTTAATATTTCTGCAGCTCTACTTTCCAATTTGTTTTTATATATGGAGAACTTGCAACCCTCCTCTGCTGGACTTTTGATTATAAGGAGGATATATTCTGGGACAATTCCTTTCCTGGAGCCCATGTGCTCCACTTCAACTATGTGAGATGTCATTTGACTTAGTGTTGAGGTGTTTTCAAATAGTTGAGAAGGATGGAAAAAGGCATTTTGTGAGAATTTCTCTTCTCTTGATAGCTAACAAGGCAAGAACAAAAGGGACTTTGCAGGACTATTTTCTGTTGAAACCTAGAGTATGGCATGTCCAGTCAAAATCCAATGCTCTATTGGTATGATGCAATATGCTGTCCGATGGACTAAGAGCAAATATTGGACCACAAGTCAGAGGACAACATATTTCCTACATTTTCATCAGGAACAAAATAAGTGAGGAAGCCAGTGGCTGATTCTACGTTATCAAGGGTTATCCATTTCTCTGCTCATTAGCTACAATTAACAGTGCTTAATTATACAGTTTGCTGTTTCATGCTTCCTGGCAGGCTAATGTCATTTTATCTGAAGTAGAGGATGAGTGGGGGAGGATTTAATTGCTGGGTCTTTTAACAAACAAGTGGCATTTCTTTCATGTGCACAGTCTTTGGGATATTGTAAATCCAGCTAAATGAACAGGTGACAGGTTTCCTCTCCATGTAAGCCAGAGAATAAAAGTAACTACTACCATCTCTTTTGGTGCTTACATATTAAAACTAGACTGTTGGTAACTGAAAAATGAAGAGGGATACTTACTGCCATAGCACCTGGAAACCTGAGGCAAAGTGCATGTCCCACTGAGTGGGGCCACTTCATCAAACAAATAAATAAAACATAACAGGGGGAAAACTGGGACCAAAAAGGGAATGGCATTGCCCAATGTGATGGTGAGGTAGAAGATGATGCTTTCAACCCTGTATTCTGGTTATGCTTCCTTCCAGCAGTACAATTGGTCCTGTTGTACTGATTTCTTGTTCATAAAACATGAAGGATAATACTTTCAAACATGTCCCTTCAGCTAAGGCGCCTGAGTTCCTGTGGCAGACAGCCATTTGCTCAAGTCACTGACATGACACACTTCAAGCATTTTTACTCAGATGTTTAATTAACCCAACAAGAGGTGCAGCACCAGCATTGCACTTTCACCCTGGCACTAGCCCTCAGGCCTTGCTTGGAGAAGCCAGCAGGCCAGGCTGAGGAGCCACATGGACATTTGTCTGTGTTCCCATGTATAGTGTCCAGGGAAGGTTGCCATAAAACCCATCCAAAGCACTCAGGTAGTGGTGAGGTAGGATCACCCAAACCCTGAGTCTATGACACAAGTCCATGATATTTGTGCAGCCTCAGAAACTATCTGTAGCGTGTGATAATGCCACGGTTTAACCCCAGGCAGCAGGTAAGTACCATACAGCTGCTTGCTCTATTCCTGCCCTTTGCCCACCAGTGGGACGGCGAGGAGAAAAAGAATAATGTAAAACCCATGGGTTAAGATCAGAACAGCTTAATAATTATAATAATAATAACAACAATAAGAGAGAGAGAGCTAAAATCCAAGAAACACAAGTGATGCACGATACAAATGACCACCACCCACTGACCGATACCCAGCCTGTATCTAAGCAGTGATTGGCCCCTCTTTTCTATACTGAGCATGACGTGCCATGGTATGGAATAACTCTTTGGCTAATCTGGGTCAAGTGTCCTGTCTCTGCTTCCTCTCAGTTTCTTGTGCCCCTTTTCACTGGCAGAGCATGAGACTGAAAAGTTCTTGATTAGGGTAAGTGCTACTGAGCAGCAACTAAAACATTGGTGTGTTATCAGCACTGTTCTCGGACTAAAGCCAAACATAGCACTGCACCAGCTACTAGGAAAAAATTATCCCATCCAAAACCAGGACAGATAGATAGGAAATATATACATATGCATGTAGACTTTAACAAAAGAGCAGACAGTAAAGGCCAAATGCTGTTTGCATTATTTAGGACACAAACATGCCCAGCTACCTACAAAGAAGAGATCACGGCTAAGAGGTGAGTAATACTTAGTTTTCACACAATGGCAGCTCTGAGAGAATTCCTGTAGGGTCAGGGACACAACTCCACAAGTACCACCAGAGAATTCAATGCTCAGACACTACTAACCACAGAGGAGGGCATTCAAACCCACCCTGGTGTCACAAGGGTTGATCGTAATCTGGGCTGTAGAAGTCTGGAGCAAAATCAGAACTGATGCTCAGGCAGCTGCAGTACTTGCTGATCTTCCTTTGGAATACTGGAGGAAGGCTCCTCACAACATGATGGGAGCCTCTCCTATCACCTGGGGAGAATACTGCTCTGGCAATATTTCTTCTGGAATAGTCTTTGATGCTATTTTTCCTAAATGCCTGCTTATTTCTGTTTAACCACTCTCACAGTGAAGAGCTATATCAAGTCCCAACAGCACTTACACATTACCTAATGTGAGTGGTCTTTTTTAGTGCAATATGCCTATGACTTTGCACCCTTCTACTCCTTTAATGCCCAAAGGACATAAGGGCAGAGCACCAACACAAAACAAAAAGACCCTAAAGGAGGAAGCAGAAACTGGCAAGACACAAGCTGAACATCTCTGGAGTCCCTGCTTCTGAAAGAGAAACCTTTAAGTAAACTCTTCCCTCATCCATCCCCTTTGTGCCATTAAATAGGCAGTCTGGCTCACCAGAACAGGTCACATTTCCACCATTGCAGTAATTCTCCAAAAATTTGGGCATCACTATGTCCAAAAAGGTGGGAGAAAAAAGCCCAGTTAAGTCCTTGTGCATAAAGTCAGCTGTAGGATGAAATGTTAAGTGAACTACAGCCATCTTGTCGAAGGACAACCAAGACAAAGTCCAGCGAGAGAATGTATCTGACTCGGCTCCATCTCAGTATCAGTTAACAGTGTCCTCAGTGCATAGATATAAATTCATTAAATTTAAACCAAAGATGCTAGTGCACAATGGAAATCTACTAAGAAGATGGTTGAGGGAGCAAGCAGTGGTGGTTCTGAGCACAGAAATAAGATCATTTCCATTAACAAGAATCTGTGTCTGGTCCTGGCAGCTCTGCTCTGAAGATGCAGAGTGGTGGTTAATACTGCAAGCAGATGCAGTGGGAATGTGTAGATAAACATATCTGTAACCTTCAGCTCCCATTGCTCACTGTGTCTCAGTCATCCTCAGAGAGCTGCCTTCCACTGTGATTTGCAGGAATCAGAATAGCCATCTCGCTCCTAACCTGTGTGCCACGGTCTGGCTCTTGCATATATCACAGTGTTATCTGTCTCCTTGTAAAAGGACAGAGATAACATCCTCCTCCAGCTCATCAGCATGTGTGTCCCCAAATACATTAACTACAGCACCCACACAAACAAATTAAGATTTTGTTCTTAAATGAGGCTACAGAGAAAACATGTACAGCACAGGGACAAAGAGATTATGGGCTTTGTTCTCAGGTTGCTTATTGCTGCTCTGCTCCAGTGCCATTCAGGGGATTGTCTCTCAATTTCCAACAACATGACAGTGTTTAGAATTCCAATGTGCCTCAGTTCTCCTCCTGTAGAAGGTCAATGAGTCCTAACCTTTGCTATGTAAGAAACAAGAGGATGTTTCACTCTTGTGATGATAAATTGCTCCTATAGACTCATTCAGGGTTTGATCCTTGGAATCAAAGCTGGCATTAATTTCATCAGGTACGTGGCATGACCCTCACCCTTGGTCTTGCACACATAAGACCTCTATATAACAAGAGACTATGCAGTGGTTAAATACTTGAAGTTCCCTTCTGAATACGGCTGCCTATAGCTTAGAAATTGTTATGCCTTCGTGTTAGTCCAATAGCATATAGAAATGCTCCTGAATTAAATGGGGTGGTTTGCATCACTAGGAACAAGATACGCAATATATCTCCTGTAACTGTTATTCAGTAGCATAGTTGAACTGCTGAAGTCACTGCCCACTGAGCTGAGGCCACTGCCCACTGCACTGCTGGTCCTGTCCCACTGTTACAAGGTGTTTCCCACCTCTATGTATGTACAATTTTGCCTGCCATCATTCCTGGAACGTGTTGCCCAGTGAGGCTGTGCAATCTTCATCCTCGGAGATGTCTGAAACTCAACTGGGCTGAGCAATCTAACTTAACCAGAACCACGTCAAGAAAGGGGTGAGACTTGATGACTTCCAGAGGCCCCTTTAATACAAATTATTCTGTGATTTGTTCACAAACATATGGAACAAGAACTTTGATTTGTCAAAGTTCTTTGAACCAGTTCTTTGATTTGTCAACACCTAGATAATTGGTTATTTATTGACCACAAAGTCAGGTAGTTTCTTTTCCCTGACTCTATGTCATGTGTATAAGAGCAAAAATGCAAATCAAAGAGCATCTTCAGGAATGAGTTAATGCATGGTATATGAAGCAAACAGCACATTTCAGTATTATTGGGTTGAAATTATAACAAATAAGGCTCTCAGAAGAAAGAAAATTATGAAGAACTATGAAAAAGGAGTCCATCTGCCAAACCCAATAGTGTTGCAAGTAGACACTATTCCCAGTTCTTCTAGCAGGCAAAAATTCACCCAAACCAGAACTTTGGGTCAGCACTGTGGAAAGACAATCTTCCTTCAGGTGAATGTTGACCTACAAATGATCTAATGCTAAAACCCCTGGGTTATTCTTTTCACCTTCACACAGATGTCCTGTGTGTCCTTGGCAGCCACTTTGATTCAGTTCAGCTAACTTCAGCTATCTAAATTTAGTCACCTGCTTGGCCAGGTCTACTGGTAGCAAATAGAGAGAAAACACCTCCAGTTTCAGTCCTCTTACTTTGGATAGGTACCTCACTTTGCCTTAGGTTTCCCATTGGGGTGCCATCTCTCACCTTTCACCCCTCCTTGTCTGTGTAGGGAAGGATCACTTCGCCCATTGAGATCGCAATACCTTGTACTGTTCAACTCTTGTCCTTGGCTGGGGCACCAAGGTACAGTGACTAGAAAAAGCCAGCAAACAGCACTTTGCATGGACAAGAGTAACAAACAAATCCACAGCACTAACAACCAACAACACACATACCCCAAGAGAGGCACCAGGAGATCCAGTGCAGGGAGGAGGCACCCAGCCAGCATTCCACATCTGCTTGACCAGCACACTTATGCAGTTAAAGTAGAGAGCTAGCTGATGTTGTCCTGGTAAAAGGACTGGTCTAATTTTATCTTTTGTTCCATGTCTTTGCAAGGCAGGGCAGGGCGGGAAGGGAAGGGAAGGGAAGGGAAGGCAAGGGAAGGCAAGGGAAGGCAAGGGAAGGCAAGGGAAGGCAAGGGAAGGCAAGGGAAGGCAAGGGAAGGCAAGGGAA
>JBCJKH010050217.1:26975-43190 GCA_039877255.1 Loriculus beryllinus | reverse complement strand
GGCAAGGCAAGGCAAGGCAAGGCAAGGCAAGGGGCAGCCTGTCTGGGAGAGGCAGTCATCCATCAGCAAATGCAGGGGAGCAATCACAGGGCAACACTGCATTGCTTGAGAAACTGATGGTGTGGGGTGGGTCACAGCCCCCTGCATACAGCAGCACACAGCTAATGCCCCGGTGGTCACAGCAGCACAGTGAGGTCTGAAAGCTTCCTGCAGGTGAGACCAGCCTGGAGAGCACCATAGCAGCCTGCCCTGTGCTAGACAAGGCTTTTATCAGAGCATTTCCTCCATTAACTCAGACACATTCAGCCTCACCAGCCCAGACTCATTGAGTCTTTCTTTGCTCACAGTTTCCATTTGCTTTATCAGGCACTGATTTTTCTGGTCTCCTTCACATCCTGTCCCTCTGAGCTCCTTGGCTGTGCTTCCCCTCTGTTGGCATGTCTAGGAGAGAAGCTCAGGGTCTCAGGCATTTGTGCTCTATCAGTCATTTCAACACCGTCTCCTAGCGAGCTTCCCCAGTATCAGAGTGACAATGAGGACCTGCACTGCTCCAGCACAGGCAAGAGAGATGCCCAAGGACACTTCAGAGGCTGAATACCACGTGTCTTGGCATCATAGAATCATAGAATGGGTTGGGTTGGAAGGTACCTTCAAAGGCCATGTAGTCCAACCCCCCTGCAATGAGCAGGGACACCTTCAAAGAGAACAGGTTTCCCAGAACCACATCCAACCTGGCCTGATCATTTTTATGGCCCTTATCTGGATCCTCTCCAACAGCTCCATGTGTTTCCTGTACTGAGAACTCCCGAGCTGGACTCAGTACTCCAGCTGGTGCCAGCTCTGTAGGAACCATAGACTCTAGGGCCTCACTTCTTACCTGCTCCAGGGCCGAGGCATGAGCAACAGTGATCACATCTCAGGGAGATCTCAGGAATCTCAGCTCTGCACTTGAGAGGCAGGACAACGAAGATGATGATGGAGCCATTCCCACCTGACATTACCCCATGGAAGGCAGAGAGCAAAGGTGCTTTGATGACCAAAGAAACCACATTAAGGCTTCATCCCTTCTCTTTAGCTATGACACGTGCACATCATCACACCGTTCCCCATGGACTTGGAGCAGAAGCTGCCTCTTGTAGTGCTCCGGCAGCTTTATCTGGAGGAGAATGGCTGGCTAATTACACTGGCACTGGAAGGGTTGGCACTGGAGCTGATCCCAGCACTGAGGCATGGATGGAAAGGCGAGCCTCACCCTTCGGACCGGGATAATATTTTTCTAATGGCTTGCAGTGGTTGGATATTGTTTTGCTGAGCTGTTGCTATGCACCTGAGGCTCCACAAGGGAAGTCGGCTCTCCAGAGGAAACAACACTGGCAAAAAGTCACCAAATCATTGTTCTGGCTGCTTTCTGTGTCATGAACAAACACATGAATCTGCACTTGTTTATCGGGAGGTACAAGGGCAGGATTTTGCCGGTTATCCGCAGAGGTGATTTGTCTATTGGAGCTGCTAGTCTCAGTGGCAGCAGTTAGCCCCAGAAACAAAACCAGGAAGAGACTAAGTGTTCCCATACAACTTCCAGCACAATCAGCAGCCCTCCTCGAAAGCGCCTTTTAAACAAGAAGTGGGAGAGGGAAAAAACAATTAGCACCAGAGGCTTTAATGAAAAAAAAAAAAGACAATTCTTCCATTAATCAGACCCTTATCAGCAACAAAGGTGATAGAAAGCCAGTGTTTAATTGGAACTGAGAAAATGTGTTTGTGCTGGTGTGGAGAGCCTTGTCTATGCGAGCAGGAATGTGGCCTGCATCCTGTTTTCTTTACTAATGGGGGAGGAATCCGCTTCACAGTTCCTTGAAAGGCTGCAGCATGTTTTCCACCAGCTCCATGCTGGGTTTGTGAATTAGGTTCCTGCTTCTTTGCATCCTGGAGAGCAGCTTTGTGCTCACAGGGATCCCAAAACACGGCTTTGTTTTGTAGGAACAGAGGTGCCATCCTTCCATCGGTAGCAGCAGGTGCCTTGGCTCCCAGCATCCGCCACCCCTTCGTGCTCCATCCGATTCCGCTGTTGTCTGGGCAGAAGGACAATTCCCAAAACAGTGAGGTTTAAGATCCCAGCGTTGGTTTACTTGCTGCCCACTGACCCTGTTATCCACCTGTGCCTTTGCAAAGGGCAAGACAAGCAAAATCGGGTTTGTAAAGGATGTGAGGGTCATAAGGAAAGCCCAGTGTGGGTCATGCTCCATCCTGGTAAAGGTGAGCAGTTGCCTGGGCGTGCTGAGTGCCCTCAGCTCACAGGGAGATCAAGAAAAGGCAGCGTGCATGGGAGGATCCTCCAGTCCCTCTGCTCCTGTTATTCCTTTGAAGGGTACTTGATCATTGCCTTCTTCATGGGACAATGCCCAACTTCTGACAGCTCCTCAGCTCCATCTCCAGCCCCAGGAAGGGTTGCTCTGATTTACCCAGATTCACTCTTTCCCCTCTCCCAGGGGCGCTTTCTGCTTCATTATATTGATCTCTTTATAGCACAGCATTCATCTACCTCATCCCATGGTGCTGTGTTGGAAGCTTTCACCCTGTTTCAATACCATGGCATTAAACGTAAGGTTACTTTAACAGCAGGATATGTAACATTGTAATATGTAATACATATGTAAACATATGTATGTATGTACATATGTATGCACATATGTCACATATGTAGTGCATACGTAATATATAATTTATAAACACCTTTTCTCCTCTTCCCAGCCCCAACGTCTCAAAAGGGAATCACGGTCATGTCTCCATCCTGCTTTCTGTCAGTGCAGTGACTCCCAGGATGAACAGCTCCAGCCCAAATTCAATAGCATAGAAACTCTAGTCAGCTTGGATGGAGATGTCACCTTCCCAGACCTCTTAGGACTGTCCTTGGAGCACTGGCCACACACATATAAAATTTGCCTTCCCTACACAGGGGTGGGAATGTCACCCAAAAGCAACTCTGCCCAAGTGTGGCAAATTCACCCAGCATTGCAGCCCAGCATAATTAAGCAGCATTCTCATTCACGTCATCTCCTGGCTTTGGCATAGGTTTTATTACAGTCATTACAAAGACAGATATTACTTTTGGATTGACTCACTTGATGGGTTGATCAGCACTTTATTGTAGCCTCCAGTTATAGCACTTTTTATGGCATCCAGAAGAACTTAACCATTAGCACACTATTAGGAAGAGCACTGGCAGCTGATTAAGTTGCTGAAGGTCAAAGACATTTGTCTTAATTGCTCCATGTGTGCTCCCTCCTCCTCCTCCCACCCCAAGGGAGCTGGAGGGAGATCATTCTGTTTCAATAATAAAGTCACAGAGGCATACCTCGGATTTGCCATCAAATCTCCGGGGAGAGGCTTATTCACCATTTCAGAGCTTGTCTAAACTGTTATGGTCTTGCTGCTGAAATGAAGTCTTGGAGGTTTTCATGGCATGGATTGAAACTGAAAAGAAAAATAAGAGCCATCAGGGTGACTTATTGAGTTGGTTAACACATATTGCAAATAATGTGCTATTAAGGTCATAATAGAGTGAACGCATGGATATGCTGAAGGCAAGTTTCTGTCTTTGGGAGGAAAGATGATTTTCTAACCTTTGGAACATTCCACCTGCAAAAGCTCGATAGCCCTGGTGGCCTCCCACGTTTCAGTCTCAGCTGGATGCTCAGCTGCTCACGCAGCTTCAGCTTTCAGCTCTGGACTCATCTGACCCAGCTGAAGTCATAAACCCATCAGAAACCCCATTCCTCACTGACTCTACCAGCCCATTCTTCCCACCAGGGTTTAGTCTAGCATCAAAGTCAATGCTTGTGGGAACAGGAGGGATCAGCACCGAAGGGTTCTGAGCTGCTCTACTGCAGGTTAAGTTGACCTCACCACTTCAAGAATCCTTGCCTCAGGGAAGTCAGTGAGGAGCACACTGTTACTCACCAGTGACGAGGTGTGAGGCTGAGGACAGGACTTCAAGCAGGGTCATAGGCTGTATAATGCTGAACATCAGAGGAAGGTGTGACAGATATGTGTGACAGATGTGTTCCCCCCAACAGTTTGATGCCAGCTCCACCTGCCTCAGCTTTCCCACCAATCCCCTCTAAAGGGAAATGATTAAGGGTTAAACTTGAGCCTAGCTCCCATGGGAGGGACTTGAGTGCTTTATAGTTCACTGTTGCCTGGATCAGATAAGACCAGTTGTGGTCAGTTACTGTGATGCCTAGAGCTGGGCATGGCATCCAAAGAACCTGTGGCTTTCCTTACCCTGCAGCGTGGAGATCCTGAAGATGTGGGATGTAGCTGACCACAGAATGCTCACCAGCCTGCGGCATAAGTCATGAATTATGGGGCTGAACTCCACTGTAGATACACTTGTTCCTCACTCCAGTCAGCTGAAGACAACCAGGCAAGTCAATAATCTTCATGTCCAAGGATACTGGAGCTAGAGATAAGATTTGACAACTTTAAACACCAAAGTTTAATCAAGCGCTCTATTTCCTTGGCTAGAACTACCCACTGACACATTCCATGTCCTGCCATGGCTCTTCCTCAGGAGCTCCAGCTACAGAAAACATGCAGAGTCGCATGCAGGGCACAAGGGATCCACTTTTATGGGAGCTGTCAGTCATAAAAAGGACTGCTTGAACAGTTGTAAGATCCCTTATCATATATAGAGCTGGCTTTGGAATTTCCTTGTTTTCCTGGATTTTCCTCTTCAGTCAAGTTTTATTATTCTGCTCTTTCCTGTTATGTGTGAGAATTTATAAAATATCCTCCTTCAGCCTACTTCAGTTCATCTTTATCACTGAATTCAATAACCCCAGAATAAGAACAGTTCTATCTTCTGCCCCTAATTAAGATGCTCTTAAGCATCTCCCCTCTCTCCTTCCCTTGGGTGATACCTAATTAGCTCTTGTAATTAAAACTGTGCCCAGAGGGCTGAGCTTTGCACAGATGTTGGCTTTGTTCCAGGCAACACCATGGGGTTACTGTCAGGCTCTGGTTGTTCCTCAGCTCTTGGGGGACACCTGAGGGGCTTTACAGAAGCTCCCAGCAAGGATGGCATCTGAGGTTTTGTGATCAGGGCTTTGGGGGACGTTTTTGGGTGTCTTGTATTTTTAAACTGGTTTTCCAGATGTTGACTTCCCACATTTCCTTCTGTAGCACTCAGCAGTGAGGCCAGAGCTTCCCCAAGTGAATGTGGACAGCCTGCCCTGGAAGATTTTCCATCATTCAGCCCCAGATCACGTTTCATCTGCTCATTGATCTGAGGATCAGAAAAAAAAACAAACCACCAACCCATCCAAAACCGGATTAGTTTAAATTTTCTCCCATTTAGATGTCTTCCTTCAGGCGCACATGCTATAGCAGGGCTGGGGAGCATTTCCTATGGTCCTACCTACAGCAAATGTGATGCTCCCCTTGTGCTGTCACCTGTCCAACCATCTGGGCCTCGAGCTGCCCAAACAGGGATGCTTTGTTCTCTGAGACCAAGAGCTCACTAAGGTTCTTCTGTGACTTAAGGCAAACTTGCTCAGGACCATTCACAAGACTACACAGCCTCCCCCCTCTCACCCAGCTCTGCTGTCTCAGTCACTCTTGGGCACCTGGATTTCTTTCACTTCCTCCATCACCACCCAGCCATTGAATAAGGAAGAAAAGTAGTATTGACTTTTGTCATTATTTATTACAAATTATATTTTGCAAATTACTGTCTGAAAAAAAAGATCAATAGATTTAAATAAATACACAGATTTCAGGATGCTACATATGGCATGTGTGCAATAAGTCACCTAAAGATGAGACTTTACACACACAAGGAGATATACATAGTACTTTACAGCAGTAGTTTCATTTTAAATTACTAGGCTCACATTAAACCATGTGCAAAGTTTCCTCTGGAACAAACCCTTTAAGGATTATTCTTTTTGTAGAATGACTCAAACCTTCAGAAGGTCAAATACAGAAAAGATGCTCTGCAGCTTTGGGGACCAAATGATGAGTCTGCTCTGTCATTTACAGTACAATCATTTGGTCTCATTTTCACCCCCTCTAGGGCTTAAAGCATAAATCAAAGACGTATTTTATATGTCCAACGGGACTATATTTGCAACAGCCACAGATTTTGGTCCAGCCACCAACTTTAAGCAGCCTTTTAAAATGCTCATGTGTAATACTGGATTGGGCAGCAAGGGGGACCCAACAGTGGTTCCAGGAGAGCAATTATTTCCCTGCACTAGCTGGATCTGCAGCCACGATTTATAATACATGTTATTCTGCCCAGGCAAACAAAAGTGCATTCATGGTACAGCTCCAGAGCCTCGAGATGAGTTTGCCTATAAGATCAGTTCCTAGGTCCTGGGCTTAGTGCTTATTCCATATTATTACTTCCCTTTGGGCCAGCAGCTCCATGCTGCTCCATGGCCTGGGAAGCAGCCATAAGTCTGGCACGGGCTTAAATCCCAGCCTTGTAAAGCTGTGCAGACAGTGCTGTGCTCTCTTCCCAGTCCTTATCTCCACATCAATCCCACCTGGCTGCCCCTTGCCTAATGCATTCTCTGTTCAGGTTACGCTTCTCATAGTGACATGCTACTCATATACTGGTCATTAATTATATAGAGTCTGACTCCAAGACCTGATCTAAGCAAAGAAGCAAGCAAGCCTTTGCGTGCTATTTTCCCACCACCCATCTTCTCTGCCCCTGGCCTTTCCTTTCAGGCAGAGCTGAGAGAAAGCTGGGCTATTGGGTTAAAAGCTGGACTTACTCTACCCTGCTAAGGGTATATCCAAGGAGATGAGACAGGGAACTCATCCAGACCTGCTCAGACCCAGTGGGGCTCCCTCCCCCAGACTACATGCATGGGGATCCTGCTGAAATGCAGCTCTGCTTCAGCCTCCCCTCTGCTGCTGTGCTTGGTGGCAAGGGTCATGTTTGGATTTGATGCAAGCTCCAGTGTAAGCAAGCTATCCTCCACCTAAAGAGGAGCCACTTAAAGATGGACCTTTAGTCCATTCCTCAGCCAAGGAACGCCACTGACTGCTCAGTTGGCTATCAGGCTTCTAGATGATACACTCGTTTTAATTAAAACCGGGAGCTGTTTTACCATGGGAGTCTCATTCACATGCACACTGCCTGGCAAGTAAGAGAAGAAAGTGCAAAGGTGAGCTCACACTGGAGGTAGCTTATCCCTGTCTACAATGACCAGCCAAACCACCTCTGACTGGGGCCAAGCTGGGACCATGCCTGGATGTGGCTCAAAGGCAGAGCAGACCAGGCCAGAGATATGGGCTCAGTGCTGCCAGGTCCAGAAGCACATGGAGCTGCCTGGTTTCTATGTGATTCAACCGCCCAGTATGGGCTGACCCTCTGCCTAAGACTCCAGTGCAGAGTTAAGCTAGTACTCCTCCAGCAGGACCCTTGCCTGATCCAAAAAGGCACGATTCAGCTCCATGACACATCTGTGACTGTATAGAGAGAGAGTTTTCCCTTTACAACAGTCTCTGGAGTGCATTCAGTACTGGTTCACGCAACAGGAGCATGGAGACTTCCACTTCTTCCCCCTTCCACTCATGGCCTTTCCTTCAGCTCTAACTACCGACAGCGGAGTTAGTGGCACCCACAGGACTCCCAGATTCTTCTGGTGAACTTGGTATGCACCTGTTTCTTATCTCTTCTTCTTCCAGATGTTTTTCTTCCAAGGCAAAACTGCTGGCTGTGCGCTCCTCCGGGAACGCTGCTGATGCTTGCTGAACTGCAGGCTGGAGATGGCAAGATCCCTGGAAACAGAAGAGGCATGATGGTCATTCTCCAGTCCCTTTCTCTACTACACAGCAACATCCTGCAGTATGACATTCATACACCCCTTGCCAAGACACATTCTGATGCAGAAGATGGGGAAGGAAAAGGGATAATTTCTAGCTGCAGCTGTATTAAGCCACAGCTGAGATCCATCAAACCCAGTATCCCTTTTCCAGTGGTGACAGAGGATCCAAGGAGCCCTGGAGCAGGATGTGACCCCAGTGATGCTTGCCCAGCTCTGCCTTTCAGAAAGTATTCCCATTGCATCTGATTTAACTGCCACCAACAGATCAATGTGTCCTTCAGCCTGTCAACTCCCTTTCACTCATTTACCTTCCACAACTCACTGATGTGAGAAAAACTTCTGGTCTAAAATTGCTGCCCAATCAATCAGTTCCTACCTGATTGCTGCCCTTCCCCTTCTTGTATGTCACCCATTTCATTTCAGAGGAACTTCCAACTCCAATCAAGAATCACATTTTATGTGATATTCCTCTGGTTTGGGAAGGACACAACCAACCCTGGTTCCCTCAGCTGTCAGCTTTCATCTCTAGAGAGCAAAACCTGTCAAGTCTATTCATTTAAAGGGAGACAAGAGGGTGAAGTCAGGTCAAATCCAAGCGGTACCCACAGTCCGGTGTCTCAAAAGCAGATCTTAAAGTGCTCATGAGGGATGTTCAAAGTGGGGTTAAGTGGGATGCTTACCTGAGAGCTCTTAGCAGGCCATGATGGGAAGGCCTCACACCACTGCTCTGCAGAGACTTCATTGATGCTCCAGAGCTCACTGGGAGCTTCAGACTCTGAAGGTACCTAATGAGCAAGAGGAGATGCATGAGCCACTCACATCCAGCCATGCTATGGTACATGCCAGGGGGAGCGTGACAGATTAAGACAGCTGAATGAATGGTTTTGAAGGGTTAATTGCAGCTTTTTAAGAGCTATTCATAGCTCACTGTTACTGCCATCCTTTTCTGTCAGACCTCACTCTATTCACAGTCACATGTAATGATTGGGGAGTTTAGCTATTGCCTTGCTGTGAAATCAGTGACAGAGCTCTACAATGGCTTTGCTCCCCGCCTCCCTACAGTGTAAGCACTCCTCTATGCCGCTGGCTGAAGCAAGTCAACCGAAAGCCCATGTGCACTAAGAGGAGAGCTGGCTATGGATGATAGTTGACTTTCAATTCCCAGCTCACATCAGTCCTCCTCTCCTGCAGCTTCTCCCACCTAAGCCATGCAGGAGACACTGGTATGCCAAAGTTTGACATCCTCCACCTGCCCCTCTCCTGGCTCCCCCCTTCGCACCCCACACTTCCTCAGCCTCCTGACAGCGGATGGAAGCAGCATTGCTTCACATCACCTAGAAAAGAGACTGTTGTACAACAGGAACACCCTAGCGACACTTTGCCAGGGCCTCTTGGGAGGGGTATGAAAGCCACTAGACAAGTTCCAGCTGTTTGCTGAGAGCTGCACAGCCATCCCCAGGGAGGCCCTAGAGCTTCTCCAGCTCCTAAACTCTGCTTGCACACCCCCCCCTCACCCCAAGCAGCCCCCAGAGACACCCCCAGGACCCCTTGGCTTACCCAGGCTTTGCCTGGCAGAAGGCAGCACAGATGCTGTCCCTCGAGTGTGAGCACTCGCACCTGCCAAGCGATCTCTTGCGCCGCTTTGGAGGGCTCCCCAAGCCATAGGGAGCGGTGTGCCTGTTAAAAACAGAAGGCATCAGCTATGCAGCTAACCTCTTTATTAGCCACGGGTTTATAGCACAGCCTTGGGAGGCAGCCAAGCCAGTGCCAGGATAATAAAAGACTCATCTATAGACAGAAGGTGAAAAGGCCACTGATAGATCTAAGCCTTTAAACTTCAGCTCCTCTCCCACCTACTGTTTTCTCCACCCTACCCCTCCCAGGGAGATTACCAGTATGTGCTGGGTTGCAAATGGAATTTTCTCTCCTTGCCGTGGCCCACCACCCATTGCAAGAGTCATCACAAGTGCTGGGTGAGCTGACAGCGGGGCCAAGCACTGCCCCAGTCCATCAGCAGCAAGCAGCCAGTTCCTTAAGCACTAAGACATCAGTGCTTTCCCTCCCTGCCTCCATGGGTTTTAACACCTAGGACATGGTACAAACGAAGATGTCTTGGGGCCATAACAGGTTCTTCTGATCACGGCATGCTTTCAGAGCTGTTAGCACATTCCCCAGCTCCATCTCTGATAGTGATCTACTCTCCCAGAGGGTTTAGGATTGGCAGTGTCTGCAACTATTCTCCGAGCAAGCAGCGAGTTGTAATTGCACGTTAGTAAGCGTGATTATAACCACACCTGAGTACATGTGTTTTGCTACAGTGTGATGGCCATTGGTCTGAAACAGCTCGGAAAGCTGCTTTAGCATTCCTGAGGGCAGTACTTGGCAGCCACAGGATGTTAGTGCCAGCCCACCGCTGTCTCATTAACAATGCTGGCAGTCGGCAGCCAGGGTTACAGCGCGCAAGTGGGCAGAGAAACTTTCTGACTTGCAGCTCTAACACCTCAGAGTTGTTTTCAGCTTGCAGAGGTACAGGAAAGGTCAGAAAAAGATGAGCCCTGAAGGAAGCAGCGCCCTGGGCTTTCCCACCACTGCCCTGTGAGTTGTACTGAAACTCCTGAGCAGAAGCACAGCTTGTCCCTGTCTGGATTTTAGAAAGGATTGGACTTGCAGTGCTCTCCAAAGCAGGTACTACAAGAGCCTCCCAGAGCCAGGACCCTTTCCCATGTTCCTCTAACCTAACCCTATCCTCCAACAGAAAGCACAGTCACTCCTCAGAATTGTCCCATCCCCCATCCCCCCAAAAAGCTATGTCCCTGCTCACCCAGGTGTGTTGACCCAGATGATATCCAGATGACAAAAGTAGATGCATTCCTTATCCAGCCAGCTATTGCAGGAACATCGCTTGGTCCTCGGGTGTGCAGCCAAAGGGGACTCGGGTGGAGGGTGACCCATACCTGCAGCAGAAGGAGGAAAAGATGAGTTGCAGGCTCGATGCAGAGCGCTGGAGTGCCCATCAGTCTGTCATCTCTGCAACTACACCTCCCGTAAGGCTTACGGCGATTTCAACGTGCAGGCGGTTTTACAGGAGGTGCAGCCTTCACCCATTAGGCTCCTAAAGGACTTGCACAACCCCGGAGGCTACCGGGGCTACCCCGGAGCAAAAGCACCGGGCAATGCCCCTCGCCCCGCCGCTAGCCTCGAGGCAGCCCCTCCGGCACACTCGCAGTCCCCGCTCCCCGAGCCGAGGAGAGCTGAGGGGTGGCCCCAACAGGGCAGGCACCCCCGGGACACCGAGCATCCCCCCAGCCCGGGGCTCACCGTCTTGCAGGAGAGCGCAGAGGGCGAGCACCAGTAGCAGAGCGCCGGCGGGGTGGCTGGGCATGGCGCGGGGCTGCGCTGGAAAGAGCTGGAAGTTTTGGAGATGTTTTCCTCGGGTTTTCTTCTTTCTTTTCCCCACTCCCAAGCTCCTGCTTGTTTCTCCTCACGGTGCTTTACCGGAGCCGCCGCGATGCGTCTGGAGCCGCAGGCGCCGGGCAGGTGCTTTATAGCGCGGCCGCAGCCGCGTCACGGTCCCGCTCCGCCCCGCAGCGTGGAGCTACCGCGGGCGTGCATGGGGGGCGCAGGCACCCGGGGCGGGTAGACCTGTCCTCCCTGTGGGTAGATCTGTCCCCATCATGGACAGCTCAGTCCCCATCATGGATAGATCAGTCCCCGTGGGCACTCACGCCCCGCAGCCTTCTCGAATCACGCGTGGGTCCTCCTACGGGGTAGAGAGAAGAGGTGTGAGGAGGAACGCTGCCCTTTGAGGGGTGCGATGGAGAGTGGGTACAGCGTGGAGCGGGGGGCACCGTGTGCGCTTGTTTGAGGGGTTCGGTGCCTGCCGGAGGCAGGTGAAGGCAGGGGGTAGTTTGTAGCCGCTGCCGGCAGATGGAGCGGAGGGGGATACAGGAAGCGTGTCCCGCTGTGGGAGCCCGCCGACCGCCGATGGTCCTCGCGGGACCCCCCCCCCTCCGCTTCCCTGCTCCAGGCATGGCAAAAAGGGGTGAGTTGAACCAGGCAGTGTTAGTGAGCTAGCCTGTTCTGCATGGGCTGGTTTAACCTGGGTAAACCAGGCAGAATCCAAGTCCAGATGAGTTTCGTGTGAAATTGTTGCTCAGCTCAAGAGATTGCATCTGTTAAACGGAAGTGTTTGCTTCCTCTCTCCTTTTTAATTAAATCCATTCAAAGTCTTTTGCTAGGTCTAGCAATTAAAATTTCTTGCAGTAAAACTCTCCGGCCGCTTTCTGATTTTGCTTCAGCATTAATGATGGCATTCTCAACATTATCGGGTCATTTTTAGGATATGAATCATATAAAACACTGATGTCACCTCCCAGTAGGCACAAGGAGGTAGTCAAAGCATCTGCATCTTGCCCATCGTGTGTGTATCATGCAGAAGCAGGAAACTGTCCCGTGGAAAAGTGTTGGGGGGATAACAGCTTCCAGGCTCCCCGTGTCCACCAAAGCACAGAAAGGCAGCTCTTGACTTCACCAATCCTGGGAGGATAGTACGCCTCGGAGCGAGAGCAGGTTAGAAGAGCAAGCATAGAAAAGCCAACAATAAAATACTACACTTGATTTTCTTATGATGGATTTAAAGGTTTCTTAGGAAAAAGGGAGTGTATTTTCATTTGTTTACCATGAGCAGTTTAGGGTTTTATTGCACTGCTGTCATGAACAGAGGCAAAATGATGGCAATTACAGTCAGTCAGTGTGAGGCTTCATACCAATTGTAACACGTGCATGAGGAATGGAAAGAGAAATAAAAGCCAGAGTGTGGAAAACTGCTTTCACCTGAGCAATGGCTTCTGCTCACAGCTTCTCATGGAAGTAAACTGGGTTGCGGATGCACTCCTGCAAGAAATGATGAGAGAGTTTAACATGCATTCAGACCTAGCAGCAGTGTGAATCCCTCTCTGTATTCATGTGAAATGCATGCAGAAGATATGTGCAGGGGAAACCTCACAGTGGGATCAGAAAATAATGCTGAGGGGAAATTGTTGCTCTGTTCACAGACAGCTCAGATGGTGATGGCACATGAGAGCACAGATACTGTCAAGGGCTCCATTGACTGAGTAAGGATGAAGTGTGAGGGCACAAGAGGTCAGAGCAGATGAAAAACGTACATATGGGAATGCAGCTAAAATAGCACGGAGAGGACATGTTGGGAAGAGAAAGTCAGGATTAGTGACAACTTCATTGTAAAATAATAAGAAAGTACAAATATAAGTGATAAAATGAAGCTTCAGTGTGATAGGCAAACCAGCAGAGGGAACTTTTTGACCTCTGTACCAATGCAACAGACACTCTAAAGAAAATAGGGAAATACAATAGCAGCATTACCTGTTTCAGCCCATATTCCAGCTGTGCCAAGTTTCAGAGTTATGTCAGAGCTCGCATACTATGTGACATTCCAGATGCCAGTCCAATGATATAATAAACCTCTCTTGGCTCCAATTTCTGTGATCCTCATTCTGGTCAGTGCAGGGTGAAAGAAGATACCCTCGACGTGGGGAAGGTAACACAGCCATAGTTACCCACCCAGAGGAAAAACATAATGGGGAACAAATGACATAATTTTGCTTAAAGAAGGGGTGCTTTCATAGCAAAGGTGCTACCAGTGCATGAAGTATGAGACAGAGTCACATAAATACGGCTTTCCAGGATTCATTTACTGAAAGGATCAGCAGAGAACTTTGTCACACAGAGACCTCTGTCATACACACACCTCATGCCTCCAGGAAGGAAGAAGAGTCTCAAGTTAACCTGAGATTTTGAAGATTTGGGTTCAAGCTATTTCCTTTACTGACTCCTTTCATGGCCATAGCTTTGCTCTTAGCTTACATTTCCAAGAGGTGCCTGAAGCTACACGTACCTGTCTGTGAGGATCTCTTACTGAGTGCCTAGAAGAAGACAATGCCCAGGTATTTGCCTTGAATGCCAGGTGTAAAAACACCTTTACAATCTAGACCTTTCATCCGAGATCTCTCCCTTCTTTTCGTAATTTCTCATAAATCCCAAGAGATTTACACCATTGTAGAAAGTGGAACAAATGTTACACCCTCTCATTCGTGTCTTCCTACTGAATGGAGTTGGAACTAATTTTGTTCTCCAGGAAATACCCAACTGTGTTGAGCAGGCACAAACCTGACCAGCACATGTATGGATGTTTGGCACCAACCTTTCAAAGATCTTAAAGGATGTGGAGCTATGGATGAAAGTCTCTGTTTGTTGCAGGGATGTAGGAACCCTGCAGAGATGAGGTGGGGTTGGGATCACATTGACCAGGAGTGCTTTGAAATGACCCTGCTTTGAGACCTTTGTCCAGAGCTATATAATTTCTGTGTGAAAAATACAATGACTTCTTCAAAAGTAATCTGCCTTTAGGCTTGTAAAGAAGAATGTCCAGAGAGAGGCCTCAGCATCAACCATCTCCACAGAGTGTTACTCTGGTATTTAACTGGTGCTTTCAAGAGTAGCTACTCATATTAGGCTGAATGTTCAGTCTCCCCTTGTGCTATGGGCTGGGGGGTCAGCTCAGGCTGGGAGTAATGGCTCTCCTTGACCTGGACACACATAAGCTGCACTGCTCCTACAATGTCTCTGCTCCCCTGATATAGAGTAGTGGCCACTGCTTCCCAGGGCCAGCCCTCCTGGCATTGTCAGCCCACTAAAATCACAAATTAAAACAACAGCCTGGAGCAGAGGGACTGGTCCAAGCTACACAAACACAGCTTCCAAAGAAGGAACAAAGGCAAACACAGGGTCCTAAATGCCAAAGATGGGCTTTGCCTCCTGCAGTTATTTTTTCCCTTTTGTTTCTGACTGTAGGAATACATTGTTCACTTCATTGTGAAGGGTTCCAGGCAGACATGACGAAAGGGACAAAACAGCTCAAGAAAAGAGACATCCCGTGCAGCATTCATGAAATGCGTTGTTTGGAAACAAGGAACGAGCAAACAGGAAAGTGCTTTAACCGTTGAGAAGACGGGATCCCAGCATGTTCTTGGCACCAGCAGAAACAATGGGGTGATGTCACGAGCCAGAATTCCCCATGGTGGGTGGAAGCCCAGCAAATAATCATCATTCTTGCTCTGGGACATCACCAAAATTTCTCCACAGTTGGTCATCCCCCACTGACTCCCTGTTAGGAAGTACAGGAAAGAGACATTGGCAAATGAAACTTCCTTTGGGAGATCTGTCTCTCTGCTCCCTACCCCCAGATCGATGCATCAATTGCTATAAATCACTGCTTTCTGCTGACTCCAGGGAATTTCAGTGGTGGTGCTGGGAGCTGAGCATAGGCTGCCTGAAGAATGGATTTCACACAGTGAAGAGGGGTGCACCCAAGGGCCTGGATACTTCTAAGGGCAAAGGGGCAAAGTCTTGATAGCTATCTAGGGCTTTGAGCCGACACAGTATGGAGCGTTGCCCTTGCCATTCCAAAGGTGCTGAGGATGGTGAGGAGAAACAGCCTTGCACACAGTGGTGTTTGGAGAATTTCAAACCAGTTTAAGGCTACTAAATGACATAAACAATATGAGGGCATCCTCCAGATCGCACTCTCTTTCTTATTCTGGCTTGAAGTCAGTTCTTTGGAGAGTGACCTGAAGCTCATTTGCAGCATGCAGGCATTTTCTGAAGCAGTTCCTGAATTCCCCTTTGGCTCCTTCCTTTTGTCAGGGACCATTCCCATGAGAGGACTGGGATAGCCAGGCAATCCTCACAGCTTGGAACAGCTTTTAATCATTATTGGGCTATTACTGAAAATCCAGACTGCTTACAGCCCTCCAAGATGTGCTCTGTAAGACCCCACTCAGTTTCTCTGCAGAGAAAACCATCTCTGGGCTGTCACTTCTTTTGTTATATGGGGGTTGGTGCTAGCATATGAGCAGATGGTACTGCTTGGCCAATTTGGCCATGGGATTAGTCTTTCAACAGCAAAAAGAACTTCAGTGAGTCTAAGCCATGAAATGGGAGACCTAAAGAAAAGAACCATTAAGACATGCATGGTTTGCATGGTTTCCTGATACCAGATTTGTCCCTGCTCTCTGTTGATCTGTGGTTTGCATTATCAGTGCCTGAATATACAATGAAGGGTTATAGAATCACAGAATTATAGAATAGTTAGGGCTTGAAAAGGCCTTAAGATAATCCAGTTCCAGCCCCCCTGCCATAAGCAGGGACACCTCACACTAACCCATGCCACCCAAGGCCCTGTCCAACCTGGCCTTGAACACTGCCAGGGATGGAGCATTCACAACCTCCATGGGCAACCCATTCCAGTGCCTCAGCACCCTCACAGTAAAGAATTTCTTCCTTAGATCCAGCC
>JBCJKH010050217.1:7712-22958 GCA_039877255.1 Loriculus beryllinus | reverse complement strand
AGAAGAGAAGAGAAGAGAAGAGAAGAGAAGAGAAGAGAAGAGAAGAGAAGAGAAGAGAAGAGAAGAGAAGAGAAGAGGTTTTGTCCTTTTCCTTGCCACTGACTGTTTTGTCTATTTATTCAAGGAACTCCTTGGCTGTCTGTGATGGTTCTGAGCCCTCCAGATCCAGCTCAGAGACCAGCTCCAGGAGGAGCTGCTGAACAGGAGCTGCAGTGTTGCCAGTGAGTGATTTTGCTCTGAAGGCCATGCGTTAGTTGTGTCTGACATGTCTTGGATGCCACATACCATCTCCTTTGTTGCTGGAGATAAATAGAAAATCTAGGAGCAAACAAGGCAGATGAGTAGTGGAGGAGGTAAGAGGACTCAGCTTCCACAGAGCTCTTACTATTTATACCTCAGAGATTCCTCAAAATAGTCTCTGATGTGTTTATGGGGTGGTTTTCTATGGCATGAACCATGCAGAGATTCCTCCTGCCAGCATTGCCTGCAGACCTTGGGGTCTCACCAGCTGATGGAGAAGCTCAGCCCTGGGGAGAAGCTGGGGAAGAGAGGGTTTCATGGTGTCATGAAGAAAGACCTTCTTGGCCACTCCCAGGCAAACTCCTTTCTCTGACCTCTGAGGGTACATCCTGCTATCAGTGGGAGCAAGCCCAAACCTGCCACCCACCTTAATTCATCCACTGTCCACTTATGGCCCAGCTGAATGTGCTGAAGCTCCTCTGATGGGGAAAGCTCAGCCCCAAACATAGACGCCAGTTCCGCATGGTCTGCAGTGGTAAGCCAAGGAATGGTTGAGCAGGCTTGTTCCAGACCATCTGAATGGCACAGAGGTGATTTTTGCATCAGTTTGAGCAAAAAGCTGCCTAAATTAGTGGCAAATCTAAAGAAGAGAAACACAAAGAAGACAGCCAGGAGGGATATTAACTGTGAACCTTCCCCACAGGTTTAATTTGAGAACTGGTCAGGTGTTTCCCATGATAAATGAGGTCCTGGGAGAAAAAGGTCTCTCCCTTTCTTCTCACCCTACCCAGTAGCCCACTTACTTCCAATCTTCTTTTTTTAGCCAGTATTTGATTATCTGTACAGAATATAAGGAAAGATCTGAAAATCTCATCCCAGAAAACCTCACTGTTTCCCACCAAAAGGGGTCTCTGTGTTTAACAGCCCCAGCATGAAGCAGGTAAAGTTATTCACACTTGGCCTCTTCCATGGCTCAGGAAAGTGCTGTAACCACTGGACTTTGAGTCTACTAGTACACACACATGTCTGAGGGCTCGTCTCTGCTGTCTTTTGTGTGGGTTTGGCAAGCTCTGCACATGTCTAATGGATCAGGTCTTGCCAAAAAAACAGAAAGTGGGGAACGCCCAGTTTAAGAGTCTCTCCAGGGCTTGTGCACAAGCAGCTCACCATGTCCAAAGAGCTAAATCCAAAGCGGATTAAGTGCTCAAGCCTAGCATGTAGGCATCCTGGAGAAACCTAAAACCTGAGCTGCCACCTAACACTGTAGGTACTTTAGGTTCCTGGGTGCTGACGTTCCTCCACGGGAGTACACACAAACCAGTCTACACCCCAGGCCTTTTGACACTCATATTTCTGCTGCTGCATGGCAGACATCCTACACGAGGTACGTGCATATCCCCATGGCATAAACATTCTCCACTGCGCTCAGACTGTTCTCTTCTTTCCTGAAACAACAGAGTTGTCCCCATCGGTTTAGGACATTTTGGAAAGGAATTCAGCAGCACATCGAGGGACACAAAACACAGCAGAGGCAAATACTGATAACATTGGCAAAATGGCAAACAGAGTGGGTGTTTGATAGCTTCCCAAATACAGACTTCCACACTCTGCTTAATGATAGGAAAAGTGTAGACAGGATATCCCTGCAGGGTGTCTCTTCAGGAGAGTTGTTGGCAAAACATGTGTTTCTCTACACACGGTGAGCAAAGGTGCTTTGAGCCAGAAGGATTTTTTATTGTGTAAGAGAACAAAACAAGAAAGAACAAAAGTAGTTTTCATGAGGGAAGTGTGTGAGTGTGCTCCTTCTGCAATAATCTGCAACGAAGTGAGCCTAAGTTGGCTGCTTCTGTCTCTAAATTGAAATCTAACATCTCTGTAGACATTGAGGGTCATAACGAATGCAGAGTTCCATACATGATTGCACTCATTTGCTTCCATATCCCTGAAAAGGTAGATTGGTGTTTGCAGGTGTAATGCAGGGTTGGCTGGTCGTGGAGGGCAGACCTTGTCTCCACAGGGCTGGAGACAGTAAGAAGTCAGTCTCTGCATGAGAAAACACAAGCAGATGCTTAGGATGAAGCTGGAGTTTGTAGAAGGCAGTGCAAGATTGGGCTGCAAACAGAAGGTGATTGGGTGTTACTGCACCTTGATTTGATGTCTTCCCCTTTGCAGTTCCAACATAGGGTGAGAGTCCCGGCTCAGCAGGACCTAATGCTGTTGCCTATGCACAGCAAGAGAGAAAGGACTCCATCAGGAACAGCTTTTGAACCTACCATTAACATTTGCTCTCAAAAGTTCTGAGCCAAGAGGGGCTGTTAAACACTTTGGAGGCTCAGCTCTGGCTCAGTCATCCTCTGCCCTGCTTTTGCAGTTCAAATCACCATGTTTTTAGGCTCAAACCTTTGTAATTCAGTGTCAGCAAGACAGGCTGCTTTGCACAGCTAATTGCATGCAGCAGCAGATGCCTCATTGTGCTATGGTTGTCTGGACATGATACAGCAGAGCCTTGGTCTAGCTGTGTCAGAGGGATAAGCAGAAATACTATAGGAGGATGATCTGCCCTAGGTTAATGGCATAATGAGAGAGGTGTGAAAAGTATGAGTTGTGGCAGCCCTAGGAGGCATCTTATTTATCTACGTGGTGACAGATGCCACCTAAGGAAGGGGTATATAAGCTACAGACAGATGATGTAACACAAATCTTAGTTAACATTAGGCACTTTAAACAATAACTGTTCAGATGACAGTTCATGGAGAGCACACATTCCTGAAGGCAGAGAAGCTGCAACCAGGAGCATACCCCACCCAGCTCTGCAAAGCAAGCCTAAGGCACAAACCTACAGAGGCACAAGGGCTTGCCTGACAAGGGCATGTTGCACCCAGCCCTTCCTTGTTTCACAGTGCTCTGTGTCTTGGGCTGTTCCAAAGGGGATTGCAACCAGAAGCCAAAAGCCCAATGTCAGTGGCGATGGTTCCTCCATGGCCGTGTCACAGCAAGAGTAGACTACATGCATGGAGAAGGTGGCATGATGTTCTAAGGGAGCATAGAGGTGTTCCCCCCACCAAATCAAGGGCTGAGAATGACTTTGTTCCTGAGGCCATTTGTCATGACTTTTGCAGCCACGGAGATGTTATATGCAAGGCTCTGTTATATCCTTTGTCACCTTGGGTTTAGATGATGGTCTTCTGGATCTAGTCATCAGCATTAGGTGTAACTAGGAGCACTTCAGCTTCTCTAACCTGCTACCCTGTGCAAGAGGAACAAGCAGTACAGCACTGTTTTGTGGTACTGACTCACCTCAGAAATACATCAGCACCAGCCATAAGAGGATGATTACAGATCTTATGAAAATCTTCCTCAAAATCCTGGGCTCCACGTGTGGTGCTGTGGGAATCTCAGCCTACATGGCTTGAAGGGAAGTCTCTTAGTCTGCGTACCCTAAGGAAAAACTGGAAAATATCAACCCTAACTCAGAAGAAACTAACAATGTGGAGGAACTTCCTCCATGATTTTAGAGAAGAGGCTGGGAATGCAGCCTGGAGATGATGACCTGACTTTCTCTGGGAGAAACATCTATAGCTGCTGCAGTGATGCTGCCTAGGAATCACCACTGTGGAAACCTCACTATGTATTATGGAGCAGGGGTGGTTCATGACCTGTTCGATGTGAATATCTATCTCCCCAGCTTGTAGCCCTGCTGCTGTAATACGTGCTGCCTGTCTTAATCTTGCCTAGAATTGGGCAGTCATGCAGAAGATCTTGAGCAGCCAACTGCACGGCAGCACCATTCCGATATGATGCTCCGCAGCACGTAGGGGTGAAAAGGGACCTGGGATGCTTTCACAGCACCACGTTCCTCAATTGTCAGGAGGCAAATACCTCCATGTGGTCAATCCCACCGAAAAAAAGTGGATTTTAATCCACTGAGATGCCAGCTTAGTTTGGCCTTGACATAAGCACTGAGAGAGGATAAAAGCTCCTGGGAGGACAGGCCAGATGGGAGGATTATCTGCATTGCTTTGGAAAAGGCTGCGACTTCACAAACACTCACCCACTGAAATGAACAAAAACATCTTCTGCAGTAAGAGCTGCCTGCTCTGAGCCTTCTCCCCAGCTCGCTGATATGCAAATCCCACCACACGCAGCTGGGCTGGCGCGTTGCGGTTGGCATCCTTTCTGGACCAATTTTGGTAATAGCTTTCTACGTGACTCGGGTGTGACTAAGCAGAAAGGAATGAGTGGGGACTCTTTGTTCTTGAAGCTCAGCCGAAATATGAACGTGCTGGCCTGACAAAAGCCGGCTCTTTGAATAAAGAAAATCAAGAGGTCTGGAAGGTTAATGAGTGACATAATCAGCTCCCTGGGAAGTGCACATAGGCAAGGAATGAAAACAATGTGCAGCTGAGAGGATTGATCACCCACAGTGTCGCACTCACCTGTGTGCATGGGTTCCCTACCACGCTGCCTGAGCATGGCTTACAGGGGCCCAGCGAGGCAAAGGCAGCAAAGGGCTCAGCTGGGACCCTCAGCACCAATGTCATGCTCAGAGGAGGAGGAGGAAGGCTCTGAAGGTGGGATTTTGCAAACAGGCTGTTGAGGTGCAAAGTCTGCAGATAAGGTGTGCAGGAGGAGCAAAGAACACTGTACCGCCTTCATTTTAACCCAGGTTGTAATCTGCTGTTAGGGATGAAAGAGATGTGAGTTTGCCTTCTGGTCACCAAGTGCTTAGAGAGTCTTTGGACCTCTGAATTACTTTCTAAAGCTGGAAAATAGCTCTTCACAAAGTCCTGTCCAAAAGCAGCCCTTGTCCTGTATTTGAAATAAATGGTGTCTACTTTAAGGACAGAGCTGTGCCATTGAGAACAGGAATTTCCCTGCAGTCTTCCTGAATCCCTATTGTCAGTGAGCAGCGAGAGTTGAGACACAGTCTTCATTTCATGTCATCTCTAAGCAGTGTTCAATCCTTTGGCTCCATGGCAGCAGCCAAGCACCTGTATGTCTGAGGTTACAATGAGGTTAAATGTCTGAGGTCACAGACCCTAAATACCACCACTGACCTGCCTGCACTGGAGCCTGCAATACTCCTCTAGCAAGGAGGTAGAATGAAGAGGATCTGGCACGCTATGTGCTGTTGCATGCTGGGTTATAACATGGAGATACAGGTCAAAGAAGGCATGGAAATGAAGTTGTAGCTGACTTTGGTTCAATTAATTATATCTGACATAATGCTGCTTTTGATGACAAGATGAAGGAATGATCCATGGGCACAGCTTCCATGTAACTGCTGAGCGAGGACGTGAAATCCTGTGCATCACTCCCAGGGGTCTGCTGAGCATAGGAAAATAGACCGATCTGGGCTGTGACCTCCTTGGCCAGGTCCTTACCATGATCCTCAATGTACCCACATCCACAACTCCAGCTAGCCTGGAGTTCTTCATAAAGAAAGTGAATGCACTGTACAGACACAATACCTGCTCAAAGGCCAGGGTGATCTCAGTGGGTTGCAGAAGACACAGGCCTCTGACTGCATGAAGGATTTGCCTCTGCTGCCATGCAATGGGCAGCTCACAAGGACATGAAGAATCGTGTCCCTACAGCAATGAGTGCCCAGGAGGCTCAAAGGCAGGACACTATTGTTATCACCCTGACTTAAAGGTTTTGTTTGCCATTCTCACAAAGAATGAGTAACAGATCAGGTTGTTTCCTAAAATGGAATTAATCACTTATAGCTGCTGCTCTGCAATCTGTTCTCTGCAGTCCCTGTAAAATGAGCTTTCAGGTCTGTGAATGTACGTACCTGGGTTTTGTGCAGTTATCTCTGCTGTCATCAGTAAGGATTGCCCAGGAAATCAGAGCACTGATTTCACCTCTCTGGTCTGTCACAGCACTGCTGGAAAGTGGCTCATCCTCCCAGCTTCAACAAGGGGCTGGTAGAACTGTCCTCTCCCACAGGGCACCAGATAGGGTAGTGAGAATGTCAAATGGAAATGTAACCAGAGATGGGCTCGACCCTTTATGTCCTAATACGGTTTGTATCTGTTGCCTACACCAAGCTTTGATAATTAATTGCCACCAGAGTCAGTGTTAATTGTGTTAACAGGGTCATTAACATTCTCACCTGCCCCTGGAAGCCATCTGTGAACCTACTTCCATTTACACAGCCTGGAATAGCCTAAACCATCCTCCTCCCAGTGCATTTTCTCACACATCGGTGCTAGTGAACATTTCTACCTCAGGCAGTGGCTTCAGCTCCTTAGTAGATGGCTTGTTCATGTGAAAATGTGTGCAAGAGTCTTACTCTGGGTCCTGGAAGATGAGGATCTAGACCATAAAAGCAATACAGCCAGCAATAAACTCTTTATGACCATGCACAGCAAAAGCTTAGTGAAGGGGGAAGGGAACCGTGACCTCCATTCCCATTTATTGATGTCAAAGGGGACCGTTTTAATCATCACTGTCCAGCTTCAGCCTTCTACAAAGTGGCAAATCTCAATCTGACTCTTATTCAGCATCTTTTCCCTAGTGTGAATGTGGATAATGCCATGTGCAGAAAACACCTTTGCTGTTTGCCTTTGCTGTGCCTTTTCTACTGCGGTGAGCAAGTTTCCAGGCCCTGAATCCTTGTCCAGCAGCAGTTACAGTTATTAATGCATATGAAGGTTAGATAAGTTGTGCATTACCCCTTGAGCAGGAGAAGAGCCCACTACATGTGGTGAGTGCCTGTGTAAGGACTCTATGTGCCTCTGACAGGCTTTCCTTTCACCTGCCTCTGTCATCTGAACATTCTTCTGCACACCTCTGAACCAAAGGCTGGACATAGAAAAGGCACGTGCTCATGTGGATGAATCCTGTAGCTGATCACTCTCCAGGCTGGGTAACAGAGCATTTCTGGGCTTGTGTTCTTGCCATGGCACAAGCAGTCGCTCTGTACATGTCCAACAACCACCCCAAGATGAAAGCCCTTTTCCTGCAGGTATTCCTGTCTCACATGGGCACCGTGTGAGGTCTCCCCTGCCCACTGGAATGCAAACTCGGGGGTATGAATCTGTCTCAAGATACCGCTTCTCCTCAGCTCATTGAATTACAGTAGGGGGGAATTCTTTGGAGGCTGATAAATGGGACCTGCTTGAGTCCAAGCCTCATTAATGCCTGAGGTCATGAGAAGCTCAGAACAGCAGCTATAGCTGAAGGAATCTCAGGAAGATAAGGATCAGTCCCCAGGAGATGCCCAAAGGAGGCAGAAGCCCACTGGGAGTCTCATAAATGCATGTCCAATGTTTTCTTTGCTCCTCTTTGCAGCCTGCTGTTGGGACAGTTGTCATTCCCTGGAATGTGGTCACCCTTTGTTCCTCAGGCTAGCTGCCTGGCCAACATATTGATCAGCACACTGCTCTCCTCAGTCCAGTCAGCCAGGTGGGGAAGTGTGAGGGACCAGAGAGAGGAGAAGCCCAAGCTGCAACTGCAACCCCAAATCATCTGTCACAATCTGGGAAATGTATTGGCAAAGGGTCAGAGAAAACAATGTTCAGCCCAGTGGCCTCTCCCTTGGCTCCTTGGAGTGGCTCCAGCTTCACACCTTTGTTAGTCTCTGGACAGATTTCAGTTTCCTCTCCATCAGCACTTCCTTCTCGCCAGCATTGCCCTCATCGCTTCAATCCATCACCGTCGGCAGCTCCTGTCACCTGTACAGGGCCTGGCACCATAAACCATTCCCTAAATCAGCACCTTACAGAAGGTATGGCCATGTCTATAAACAAGGTACAGGGCTTTGAGAGGGAGCATGGTTCATCCCGATGATGGGGGATGTGGCAGGTACCCACCACCTTCAAACAGGAGCAAGGCTGACTCCTAGCTGATGAAGACAACTGCCATTTCCAGTAGCATCCCTGTATTCTCAGTGAGGAGGGGGGCACATCTGGAATCACTTGGGCAATGTGCTGTCCACAGAGAAAGAAATGGCAAAATTAGGTGGCTTGGCTGATTTTCTTCACATTCCCAAAGTCATTGGCCTTTCTTCTGACTGACACAGTTATCCTAGGCCATCTACATCTCCTGACCATCCCTGAGGCAAAGCATGGGGAATTTCCAGAGGGTAGCACTTGAATTTGACGTCTAAATTAGGCAAACTGCATACAGCCCCAAGTAACTTCACAGTTCAAATCCTGTCCAAAATCACCAGGACATGTGTGCCCAGCACTGATCACAGCTCCAGTATTAATTGCCTTCCTATTAGGCACAGGACCAGGAGCTATCTCACACTTCTCTCCTTGTTGCCTTTCAAGCAGTGCTGTCAGGATGGACCTGTCAGTTTTATGCCTCTAGGTTTAATTCCAGCTTTGTTCTTAAGGATCAGAAATAATTCACATCTGTCTGCTTGCTCTGTAATCAGGGCATCTCAGCTTGCTTTGCCTGTCACCATCACAGCACACATTGTGGCTGTCACAGGCTGGTTGTACATCTTCAGCTGAGCTTTCCTGCCCCAGTGACAAAGAGCCTGGAATAACACATTGGCAGAGAGGTGTTAAACCTTTGCCATACCTGGCCTAATACTAAGCCTGAGCCTTGCACTAACAATTCCAGAGGTCCCACAGAGGATGGTGTATTGGTAAAACCTATTCTCAGGTCTCAAACACTCATTTACTACCAATCAACTGCAGAGAGCTATTATAACATACAATACTTATTACTTATACAGCAAACAAAATGCTGCTATGCAAATACTGTCCAGATGCTTAAAACAGGTCCCCTTTTTTGACATCATTTCATGCCCCATCCCTGGCAGTGTTCAAGGCCAGGCTGGACGGGGCTTGGAGCAACCTGCTCTTAGTGGAAGTTGTCCCTGCCCATGGCAGGGGGTTGGAGCTGGATGAACTTTAAGGTCTCTTCCAATCCAAACCACTCTATGCTTCAGTTTAATGCGCAGCTGATTGCTGGGGTTAATTCACTGCTGGTCACCTTTACCAAGGAGCTCCCCAGCAAAGGTAAATCATCTTCTCCCATACCAGCTTCTCACTGAGCCAAAGGATTTGGGGATCTTGATAATGGTGGAGGGATGAAGAGGCCAGATGCTGGTTTTAGCAACACTACCATGACCTTGGTTCAGCAGTTTGCCTGGAGTTAACTGAGCTGTGAATCCAGTCCTGGACGTGCATGACATCGGGTAGTGAAGGCTGCACCGGAGGCTGTGGCTGAGAGTCACTGACTCAGATGGCAGCAGGTTGGCATTCCTTCAAAGAGGCTCTCTTTGTCTTCTTTGTGGGAGGTGTAAATGAATTGAATGAGACGCTGAAGGCTTTCCCGTGCCAGTTATTAGCAATCTTGCTTCTATATATAGCTTCTGCCTAACTTACTCTGGGTGAGCAAGCAGAGTGGCATGTGAGTTATCGCTCTTGTCACGTTCGCCTCTCTTGATTACATGCATTTTGTTTGCTTGCTCTATCATGGTGATGTAAGGCAGGCTAAAAGAGGCTTCAATACCACACGGCTTCAAAGTGCCAGAGCTACAGGCTCCACTCTCCTGTTAGGAGCTACCTGAAGCATTGGCACTCCAAGGTATCACAGCCTCAGGACAAGGAGCAGAGCTCCAGGCAATCCTCCATGGAAAGCCGGGCAGCTTGTGAGCTGTTTCCATCCATCTGGCCCAGTAGTGGTTCATGTGCAAGAAGAGAAGCAGTGGGAGACCAGCAAAATCGCACTGGAGGGAAACAGTGAAACTTCCTCCTGTGTCCCCTGTCAAGCAAAAGCCAATCAATCACAGCCTTTTCAGAAGTTGGGTTAATTTTCCTATTCTTTTCCATTTCTCTTGTGTTCTGCACTGGCACCAGAATCAACCTGACAAAGGCTGTTCAAACAGCACCATCGAGCTCACCACATCCCAGCTATCTCAGGAGAGACTGGAGAAAAATATCCTGTGCACAGAGCCTGCTTATACTAACCCACTATAAACACACCCACTCTGTACAGATTAGCAAGATCTGTTTTCCCTCTGAGCTGCTTCATTCCCTCAACCAAGCAGCCCTCAGATGAGGGTGCTTTCTCCCTGTGCTTTTTGAGGGGCAGCAAGTGCAGCAGCAGCTGGAGCCCTCCACCATTGAGCAGGGACAAGTCAAGGAAGTTGATCAGAGACAGTGAATCTGGGCCCAGTGTCCCACTCCATCATCCCCACCTCAATGAGGAGAGGTAGCAGGTAGCCTGGGGGCTGAGCTGGGTCATCTGTGTCAGTGCAAAATGGCTGCAAAGCTTTCTTATTCTGAGCCTGAGTACCAGTTCCCTGGTGTACACACCATACACATCACTCTCTTGCACTCACAGGGTCATGAGGATGCTGGTATAAAAGCACCATAGATGTTAATTAGCCACCTCTGATGAATTCATTCTCTGTAGGTCTGGGAGCAGCTTTCCCCATCCAGCTGATCCAGGGAACAGCCACTCACACATAGCCAACATGTCCCTGCTCTCTGCAGATCCCATCGGGATGCTCTACTGTGTACATGGTCTCCCCATGGGAGCACATGCTGGCAGCTGGTACCAAGCTGGGCCCCTCCACCATGTTCCCATCTAAGCTGCAGGGCAGGATGCTGAGCATGCCGACAGTTCACAATGTTAGCAGGCCCCCAGGGCATGATTCCATGCACATGGGCCAGCACCAAGCCCCTTTGAGTGCTGAGGGGGTGTGTGTGTTGGCAGAATCCATTAAAATTCTTGGATTGCCACCAACAACTTTGGCTCTTTTGTTTGGGCCAAGTTCCCAGTGGGGCCCCTTCTTTGCTTCCATATTGGCTGTGGCCAGGGTCTCTTGAGAGCACACTGGTTCAAGTTGGAATATGTTTTAGATAAACAGCGTGTCAGGTTATGGCATGTGCCCAACAGCCTGAGCCAGCCTCACATGCAAACCTCACCCGCAAGCCCAGCTCTCCTGCAGAGGCAATGACAATGGCTGTGGGTCCACCATGGATGGAGTACACCATGAAGTCCTTAATACCAGCAGTAGGAATATTGTCCGTTGGATTATGGCATCCCACTGACCAATTGCTCCTGGATTTAATGTTAAGAACAGGCAGGATCATTTCTAATTTCAGGTGAAGACCTTTTAAGATGTTGTTAGCTCATCCCAAAGCAGTTCTGGTCATAGGTCGGTGGTGACTTGCACCTCCAGTATGTGGCTGTGCTCCCCTGGTCCATGGTGTCATTATCATCAGCCTCATTGAGAAGAGGAACTCGCTTGGAATAAATGAAACCACTGCTCTTTTCTTCCACTACAAGGGAAACAGGAACAGCAATTGCCTGAGTGGAGCAACAGGATGATGCAGTGAATAAACACGGAGCCTTTTCACATTGAGGCTCCTCCAGGCACCAGGACTATCTGAGGATTCATTACAGCAAAGAAAAGGGACCACTCACAGCCAAAAGTATGGAGACAAAACCCAAAGCCAAGCTAAATGTTTCCAAGCCCAATGATCCCACTTGAGAATCCAAATCTCCAGCTGGGTTTGAGATTCAATTAATCCTTTCTCTCTTTTTCCCTTGCATGAGGCCATCCGGGGTAGGAGGTGGAACAGAGAAATGGCACAGAGGAGGCCACTCATGTTGACCTGGATCAACCCTCCAAAGCATTACCAAGCTACCCCATGGGCAACTGCTGTTAGGTCTGATGCTACAAGCAGGCATTCCTGGGTGTAGTGATGATGCAGAGGTAGTCTTCAGATATCCTTATGATAAGTGTGCGAGGGAGATGGCTAGGTATCTCTCATGTTACACTGTCATCTTCTCAGGGCTACACTCAGATCCTCCTCAGACAAGTCATTTTTGGGTGGTGATTTGAATAAGGAATGAGTAAAACTTGGTTAATGCTCTCTAGGACTGACCTCTGACAGAGAGATTCACTGGGCCTACAGAAGGTAGAATACAACCCTTCCTTGGCAGCCTCACTGTTATCATTTTATTTTAGAAGAAAATACAAATTTAGGGCCCGTTTTCAACACCAGGTTTTGATAAACTGATTTTTAATTGATTTTGAAGGCTTCAGTCAATCAGACTATAAGAAGAAATAAAGGGTGGAAGGGGAAGCACCTTTTCTGCCAATTCTTACATCCTTTCACAGCCAGAATATATCAGCCGTCCCCCGTACTTCTGGAGTAGGCAGAATAATTCAGTCTAGCAGTTCTTCTGCTGCATATATTGTTAAAATACCAGAAATTATACTTTATATGTATGTATATATATGTGTGTGTCTGTGTGTGTGTAATATGTGTGTAGTATATATAGATGTATCTATACCACATGTGTGTAATGATACATATATTTAGAACATGTACATACAGTGATTAGAACACAATGTCCTACTTTCTATTTAATGCACAAGCATAGCGTGGGTCCAATGGCATCCCATCCTTATTCTACCACAAAACTAACTAGGTTTAAATCCTAAGGATGTTTCAGCAGCTGAAGCCTTTCCCCACTGCTCTGTGAGATTTTGTTTCAAGGAAGTATTGCATTATGTTCCTGGTACAGGGTGAACTCATTAGGTTCATTAGGTGGTCACTCAGATGCAGAGAGCATCGCCCATCACTGGTCAGGGGGCTGAGCAACCCCTGGAAGCTGCATCCCTCGCATCACCTCCAGCATTTCTTTGAAGGAACATCCTCCAGCTTCCCCATAGCAGCCAGCAGAGAACAGCAACTCCAGACCTGGTGTCAGACCAGTTGCTGGGTGAGAAGGGGTGGAAGGATGTGTATGATAAAGGAGCAGACAGGAGTTCAGTGAGATCCTAATCGCATCTTACATGGCCCCCAAAGGGCTCTTTCCCGCAGCTTTAAACCTATCCCTTAACACAGCAGTGGCCCTTTCCAGTTCTAAGTCATTTAGCATTGGTCTCCCCTTGTCTCTGTTGTTGGTCTTTCAGACTTGTGATTTCCAAACAGGTTCTCTCAGTGCAGCCCAGCATCTCCCATGACTTATAGGGACTTCAGAGAGCACAATTAGGCTATAAAAGCACTTGAGAGATTCTCACAGTGACCCTTCCATCAGCTCCAGGGTGGAACAACCATGAGCACAAGGATCAGGTGCAGGGCTCTTGGTGCTGATGGGGAGACAGGCAGCGCAGAGCATAGACAGGTTGCAAGGAGCCAAATTTTCCAGTGCATTTCATGTTTAGTGCCTCCAGCATGGAAGAACGTACATATGATCCTTGGAGAAAGCCATGGGGAAGGACCCACACACCCCTGTGCTTGCAGCGACACACTTTGTGCTTCCAAAGAGATGCAAAGCTGAACTTCAGCAACTGCACACACACTCTTGCTCTCATTCCCTCTGTCACAAGCAGTCAGACACATACATGCATGTATGTATGTACTAGTAGGTTTAGAAAAGATGGAGTCATTTCTGTAGGGTCTCTCACAAGAGGATCTAGATCTTACAGTACTTGTCCACCCTGTAGTACCACTGACTTACAGGGCCCTTTAAATACAAGTGAAAACATGCAGTATTTTCCTTGTGGAGCTTCCACTCTAAATCAAGATTGAGAGCGTGCCAGGCACATGCAGACATTATGCAAGGAAAGGAGATACAGAAGCACAGTTGGAAAGGAGCTGCTGGGAGAGTGTGCGATGGGGAAGATTTGCATTGGTTAGGTTTGCTTTCTCCTCTCCAAGATGCATCGAGCCTATGCACAGCACTGCGTTGTTTTAAGGAAACGCAGCTTTTTAAGGGGAATATGGATGATAAAACAAAACCCCACTAGATGGCACTCCGTGGACATGCATAATTCACCTTCCAACTGTGCCAAGCGGGAGCTGGCTGCAGGCTGCGGCTGATGCAACTCTGGGAGCTGGTGCATCTCATGCATGGTCCTGAGCATCCTTGCTCGGTGCCAAAGCTTTGTCTCTACCTCTGACATTATATCCCAGCGTTTTTGTCTCCCTGTCAATCACTTGGGGGATCTGCTTCCCCTTATGTAGGCAAGGATGCTGCGAAGGGTGTTTCGTGTGCAGTGTTCATCCCCAGTGTAACCAACACCAAACAGCACTGTGTTAGGGCAATAGAAAACTTGCTTTGACCCTCGGATCGATAGCTCATGCCAGGGAGCTGCCCTATGGTGTGACTGTAGGGCAGAGGCAGCAGAAAGAGGCATCTTCCCCCTCATGTGTTCCCCAGCTCCCAGCCTGGCCCTCCACATGACGTGACCAGAGGAAGATCAGGCTGGGCACAGCCAGGGGTTACTGCTGGGCTAAAGCAGCTGTAAAACGTCCTGTTTTGCTTGAAGGGATATATTTATCAACAAGGAGAGACTCTGGGGGCTTCCCCACTCCATAGCACAGTGTCAGGGCTGTGAATAAGGGCAGGAGAACCAGATCCCACCAAGGAAACCTGCTGCATGCTGTGAAGATGTGCTCTGGGTTAGGGGAACCTTTACCGAGACCCAAGACCTAATCCTTTCTTCCCTCTGGCCTCAACCCCTTTCCTTCTGTTCATGCCAGGCTCAGGGATGCCTGCGGGAGCAGCTAAACCCATAAGGGTCTTTTCTCCTCCAGGGTGATGCTCTTCATCATGGCCCTGCTCACAGCCCCACTGCTGAGCCATGGGGACACCTCCAGACAGCCCTGTTCCAGTGCCACCCCCGTGGGGGCTGATGGTGATTCTGGCTCCTTTCCCAAGCACCAGGAGCACAAAACGCTCGATTGTCCAAATGCTTGGCAGCAGGACTGTGACTCGCAGGGTTTGACTGACAGCTCCTGAGGCAATTTCATTAGGGAGACAGGAGTGCTTGAGAGAAATCATTAATTTCTCCTCAAGAGAAATCTTTGCTGAAGAGAAGCTGTGTGGAGACCTCATTGCAGCCTTCCAGTATCTGAAGGGGGCCTATAGGGATGCTGGGGAGGGACTCTTCGTTAGGGACTGCAGTGACAGGACAAGGGGTAATGGGTTAAAACTGAAACAGGGGAGGTTTAGATTGGATCTAAGGAAGAAATTCTTTCCTGTGAGGGTGGTGAGGCACTGGAATGGGTTGCC
>JBCJKH010050216.1:1358-13890 GCA_039877255.1 Loriculus beryllinus | reverse complement strand
ACTAGATATATATTTGTGTAGGAGTGTGTATAAACATACATATTCATGTAGGTGTACATACACAAGCACACATATATCTGTTTCGATATGTAGCTACATAAAAGCTAAGGCTTTCAAAAGCTTAAAATCAGTGCAGGCTAGAGACATGTTTTGTTTTTTTTTTTGTTAATTCAAGCCACGTAGCAATTTTTTAAGCTAGGAAACGATAGCCATGCATGAGGAGATCTTACTTAGAGTTGTTGCTCGTACCTGTGGCTCCCTATGGTCAAGTCACTAATGGCCTCTGAAGAAAACTGCACTAGTTTCTTTTGCCAAAGAGGGAATTCCTGTCCTATAAAGGCTCAGGAAAATTGGTTTGTTCCTGTCTGAATTCACCTTGTGTCGTTTTAACAAGTATGGTTAGGTATGCCCATCTGATTTCATTTGTCTTTTCTCTCTGCAGAGCGATGAAAAGATGAATGAAGTTATGAATCTAGCCCACACTTTTCTTCAGAATTTCTGTCGAGGAAATCCTCAGAATCAAGTTCTCCTCCACAAAAATCTCAACTTGTTCTTAACTCCAGGGGTGAGTTTTTTATTTTAAGGAGAATATTATAACAAGAAGTAAATTTGGACTTGTTGAAAAATTACAGTGCTAAATAAGTAATTTTATTAGATTATGCCCTCTCTGCCTTCTCTCCTCTGTCCTTGTTTCTTCTCTGTTACTGTTGCTCTTTATGTCATTGTTTTTAATGTTGTCATTTTAAAAGTGTAAACTAATATTATCTGTGGGGTTTACTGGAGGTATCTATGAGTAAGTGTCACATCATCACATCATGTAGTCTGATCTTATTCACCCTGACTCACAATCAAGGTAGAAGATGCTGTGATGATACTGTCATGAAGCTTACGTGACAGCTGAATCAGACCCGTAGGGTTTTGATGATGATGCTTCCATTTGAGGCAACTAGTTTAAAATTTGATCTTTATGAAATCATTGTCTTTATTGTAAATCTCTTTGTCATGGTCCCTTTGTGTATATATGTATGTGTGTGTTTACAGATATAGTGATATAGAATGACACCTCACTCGATAGATCTACTGAGCAAAACATGCTTTTATCAGAAAGAGTGTATTAGGGTTGTAGACTTTGGGTCTGCATACATTAGGAAGCATTTGTTCTGTTAATTTTTATTTATGCTTTTGTTTTTGTGAAGTTAGCAAAAAGCACTGAGCTGATCACAGTGGGGATTAATGCCCAGACTCCATCCTGTCCAACACTGATTCTTAACTGGAGTGCCAAGTATAGAGCCCGGTTGCACTTGCATTTCTGTTCTTTTGAAGTTGATCTTCTGATCATCCCAGTTATTGTACTTTTGTTCGCATTGTGGAGCAAACTTGGTGGGGATTCATTTCAGAGGACACTATACAGAAAGCTGTACCCTGGGAGCAAACCTGACCTTCATAAGCTTTACTCCAAGGGACCAAACTAGAGCAACATTGAAGCAAAATCTCTAAGAATACATAAAGTCTGGATGCAGCATCCCTTCTTGTTACAGATCTGTTTCTCTTGTACTGTGCTACCCATGGATAGAAACACAGCCTTAGGTTCCCTCTGTCGTTCATGTGGAAAGAGATGTTCTTTCAGAGTGATCAGACTGCATGCGCGGTGATTTACCTGCTGGAAATGCCTGCCTCTGTCGACCATAGAGGGAGCTAGAGATAGCTAATAATCTTTCTGGGTTGCCTCAATGAGAAGTTTGATGATGAGTGGGATGAATGTGGTCTCAGATGTCTTGCATACTTAAGTCCCTATAGAGTGCTTTAGCAGTGTCATGTGTGTATATGCATGTCTTCACCTTCCAGATGGGCACAAATTTTGTTAGGGCACAAAAAGATCCACTTGAGGATCATTTTATACTCATAAAAAAGTGTGGTGAAATCCCATCATAAATGAAAGCTAGGGCCCAAGGTCACTGCTTAATTCCTGGGCTGATGCACATTGGACTTCTGCATTTTTTCTTTACCAGTGTGCCTTTCTCTAGCCTAGAATCCTGTGACTCTTTCAATCTCCAGACAAATCTGCTCTTCTTATAAGGCTGTTTTGATTTTAATCTGTTTAGCTCCTGGAAGCTGAGACCATGAGGCACATCTTCATGAATAATTACCTTCTGTGTAATGAAATTAGTGAAAGAGTGGTGCAGCACTTTGTACACTGCATTGAGACCCACGGCCGTCATGTGGAGTACTTGCGTTTCCTGCAGACCATTGTGAAAGCAGATGGCAAATATGTGAAAAAATGCCAGGACATGGTAATGACAGAGGTAAGTGAAGGGTTCATATGTTAATCACTAGTGGATGTCTTTTTAACACACTAGTATTTTGAGGCTGCTTTTTCTGCTCTTGATACCAGTGGGATATAATGGCATCATCACTTTAGAATTTTAAGCGGTATCACAAATAATGAATATTTTAGCAGACATTTTTTGGAGCTTAATCTAATTTTGTAAGGCCATCTGTATAACTACTAGAAAGAAAACATGAGTGTTAGCATGGTGATACAGAGATGTCTATTTGTAGATGATGTAGCATGGAAATCTCAAAGTTACATAAACCTTCATTTTCCTGTGCTGTAATTTAGGGTACCATTTATGCACCAAACTTGCCATATTGTGGCATGGTTTTGACATACCAGAGGCTTCTACCTCTATGGATTTGTCTAAATAGTGTTACAGGCCATCTTTTTAGTACATAATCATGTAAAAATTCTAGGTACTAGTTTCTGTTGTGTTTCTTTTGTTCCAGAGTGTTTCTGTGAGAGTCAGTAGAGCTATTCTAGCTAGTTAAAGCTTAGGTAGATTCGGAGTCTGACCCAGTAAGTTCCGGTTTGTGGACAAATCTTTATGCCAATGAAGTTACTGGGAAAACACCTAATTGATTTCTTTGCAATTTGGATTTGATATATAGCGTGCATGATAAATGAAGTCTTCAACTTGCAGACACTCGTGCGTTTAACTGTAATTCTGGTAGCAGTTCAAGAAGATTAAAAACTGGGTAAAATTGAATATGGTGAAAAGTCCAGGTAGGATCAGAATCCAGGGAACATTTTTCTTTACTTTTTGTTTGTTTTCTTGGTTTTTTCATGTTTCTTCACAAAGGAAACAGAGAGAAACTCTGGTTGTGGCAGGAACAAAACCAAACTCTGCTGGAATTTTGTTCCACAGCAACAAAGAGGCAAAGCTTCTAATTAAGAAAATAAAGCTTCAGCCTACATGGGTAACCTTTAATGGAATCTACCTCAACCTTTTCAATTTGACTGAAGTGTTTGAACATGCTATATCAATTACAAGTCTTTGATTTACATAATTCAAACAGTTTTAATGCCTTTGTGCTTTTAGATTTTTCCCCTTCCACCACAGCTTCTTGTAGGTTTTTACTTTTTCATCAATCAAAATTTCTAGATTTTTCTCTATTTCAATACATTTTGTTACTGACCTATAATAGCAAAAAGATAAATTGTCATAATACATTTCTAAGTTGACTGCATGATGAAAATTGAAATGAACTTGGATGTGGCATTTACATCATGAGGTCTGCAGGAATTTGCTAGGGGCAGGGAGCACCCTTGTTATGATGAAAGAAGGTAAGATGGTGATCTGCTTTAAAAATATGTAGGAGATTGCAGGTAATTAAGATTTGTTAGAAAAGGGTGCTAATAGGGAAATTTGAATGGGACTTAAACAGAAGTCCAACATAAAGGGGACAGTATAGGCAAATGGTTGGAACTTGGCTTGGAATCAGGACAGTTTCTCAGTAGACAACTGAGATGTACTTTGTGACCTTAAACAAGAGGTGTAACTTCTTTTATGCCTCCAGATGGGACATGTAAACAATTTACCACAAGACAAGACAGAGTATGAATGTAAAACCTGTCTCAACTACTGTGTTTTTTTTTACCTACAGGAAATATATTGTAGGTTATTCCTGTTTACTAAGGGTAAGGAATAAACTGATCATATTTACATGTTTTAGAAAGTGCATACAGATGAAGGAGCACCATTGCCAAAAAGTGCTTTCATAAAATACATTGAACGTTTCCAATCTGGCTTATTCACTTCTTCTCATATCCTTGGTCCCTGTGTCTGTAGAGTGCCAGTAATGATGCTTACCAACTTGAAAGGTTCCTTAAGGCACTTTTTCTCATTACAAGCATGCTTTGAGGTTCCTGGAGGAATGCTGCCTATCAGTGCAAACATTATTACAAAAGGGAAAGCAGAATTTACTTTTGAACTAGATCAATGTGGCAGCACAGTTTTCTATTATCTATATATTCTGGAATGATACAACGCAGAGCGTCAACAGCTGCTCCAATACTGACCAACCTTCACTATACTTCCATAAAGGTCTTGTTGAAAATATACTTTAATGGAAGAAAATGCCGCTGGGTTTTTTTGGTTGTTGTGGGTTTTTTGGTTTTCCCCCCTATTACTGAGCTCATGATGCTCAGTGAGAACTTGGAATGCTGTTGGATATTTCTTTTACTTTTCTGCTTTTAAAGGGGCATTGTTTTCTCTGCTTGGGTCAATTGGGATTTACAATTTCCTTTGTAAATCATGTTTAAAAGTGAATAACTTGGGGAAAGAGGATGACACCATCTTCTGTCCTTGCATTTATGATGATTGTCTTGTCCCTCTTAGCTCTTCTTGTACTGATGCAACATCATCTGCTTCAGTTTGTGGTTCCTCACAGTCAATGCAAGCATGCTATGCAGGATTGTGTTTCGCATTCATTCTTTTCTGGTATTTCCTCCTCATATATCAACAGTAGGTATATGAGAGGATGAGGGGTCAGTTTGACTTGATATGTTAAAATACTTTTTTTTTGGCACTGAGGGCAATGAGATTAATGGTATATGGGTCCTTGTGCTGTCTCCTTCATCATTCCCAAGCACTTGTCCCTTTAAAACCTATTTTTCTGTACTGTGGGTTGTCCAGAATATTTCTGTTTTGAAAAGTCAAGAGTAGAAACATTTTAGAAACCTAAAGATAAATGAGAAATAGGAATTGCAGGAAAGACTGAATTCACGATTCACCCCACCCAGTTGTCAATGTCAAAATGTGCAGAAAAAGGGAAAACACAATCAGAGAGTTTGTACATTCAAAATTTGAAATGTTGAAACCATGGAAAATGTAATGAAATGTTTCTTGACTTTTCATTGTGGGAGACTAATTTTCATTCCTGCTCTTGCTGCTTTCCCATTTCGACCAGCCTTTATTTCTACCCTTGAATTCAGTAGCCTAGGATTTCATGTCACATACAGACTTGAATATGTCAAGTGCCTTCCTCACAAAATATGTATGGCTGTTTGTGCTGATAAGGTGTATTCTTTACCAGGAAGGGTTTATGGGATCTTATTTTCACCCACATTGAGTGTGCATTATGCTTCAAAGGAAAGTGATGGAGAGAAGATAGAACTGCTTTCCCATCCCAGCTCCACTCCAGCTCACAGAGCAGTACTGGCAGTAGGTATACTGAGTGTATGGGCGGTTCAGAACAGGGTTAGAGCACAACTTCTCTGTGAGATCTGCTGAGATGGGCTGCCAGCATCCACCTCCACTCTGGATCCTCTTGAGATCAGCAAGGCACTTGCAGCAAAATCAAATACTTATTTATCACCTACGCCAGTTTTCTGTTAAATGGAAGTGCTGGCATGACACTGGCAATGTCAAGACCCATCTGCCAAATTTGCATAGGTTGGGAAGAATCGTCCTGTGTTTCCTATGCTGAGCAAGGGCACAGAAAAAGCTGGTTAAATTCTGGGTGAGCCACAGGCTTTTTGTGTGAGGTAGCACAGAACATTTCATCTCTCTGCACCTCAAGTCCCTATCTGTAAAGCAGGGATAACAACGCATCCTGGCCTCACAATAGGAGGTGAGAGTAATTAATTACCTTCAAACAAACATTGAGATAGTAGGAATAATAAGGATGGCATACTATCTTAGGTAAATGCAGAGCTACACAGAAATTAAACTTCAAATATGCCTTGCATTAGCTTGTTCTTTGGTGAGTTATTCCAGACTTGCAGTTATGTAGATAAGTTTGCTTTGGATATTGTTTTGACATATGCATTTGGTAAGCCACATCAGAGTAATACTGGGTTATTTTTGTTTGAGCTAGATAGACTTTTGCATACTTAAAGGTAGGACAAAATAAGAAATCAAGAAAATCGTAGAATGATTAAGGTTGGAAAAGGCCTTTAAGATCACTCAGTCCAAAATGACTGCAAATACAGGGTGCTTAAAAGTTTGGGATTATCTTTCTCAGCTGATAAATGGCGGTGAAGATGTGTTGATATTCTACAATGACAGAGCATCATTTCCAGTCCTACTCCAAATGATGTGTTCGGAGCGAGATCGAGCAGATGAGAGTGGACCCTTAGCATATCACATCACTCTAGTGGAATTGCTAGCAGCTTGTACAGAAGGAAAAAATGTATACACAGAGATCAAGTGCAATTCACTCCTGCCACTGGATGATATAGTGAGAGTAGTGACCCATGATGACTGCATACCTGAGGTAAGATTCATTGAATGAGGAAGCAAACTTATCATTTCTATAAACTCAGAAAATACTTTGTTGTTTTTAATATACTGACAGGTTGAAGATTTGCACAGGTAACAGGCTGCGAACAGGTGGTGTCTGTTAAGGTGAATAAATGAGGAAGGATAGCCAGTATTTTCTAAAACAGAAAGCTCCTTGTCCCTCATGCATCGATTGTCAGCTTTTTGGGGCAGACACCTTGTTTTGTTGTCCTGGGTTTGTCAAGCCAACGTTTTGCCACTGCCTGAATTTGTTGGAAATGATGGGTAACATTCTGGCCGTGCTGAAGTCAGTGGGAGTTTTAGGTGAATTCTTATTTTATTAAGTTCATTTGCAGTCCAGCAGATGTTTTTATTCACTGTATATTGAGGCCCAATTCTGCAGCTACTTCCTCAGTAGGAATGCGATACATCATGCTCATCAGAAGTGCGGTGTTTGTTTGCACCAAACCGGATGTAATCAACAGAAATCTTTTCACAGCCTTCGCAAGGTGCTTGCCCAGGCCCTGTGTATCAGTCAGACGGATTTCTGCAGGCTATCTGGTGGAAAAATGTGGCTCATGTCAACAGAACTGGGGCCTGCAGGAGTAAAGACTCCATGAAAAAGTCCCATTGTGATCAACTGATTCTTTTCCTGAAAAGAAAAATGTTTCTTTTGCTCAGAAGTTCCTTCTAACATTACTTTCAGCGATGCTAATTAATAAAAGCTCAAACAAATTAAACCTAAAAGCCTGACATGGTTTTTCTCCTGATTGCATTAAACCCATGCAACTATCTCCTTTCCTTTGACTGTCACATGGAATTTTCAGTCTATCTGTGTATATTTATATTCATACATTTCAGGCACTGGATATTTATTTTTATGTGCACATGCAGATTTGTAGTGCAGTAGAGTAGTGAGGCTGCATTTCTCTGCTAAGCCTTGCGCTGCTATTGCTGCAGTCCCAGCACTGCATAGCCTTTCTCTCCCATTTAGATCCGAGTTACACCCATCCTGAATACAAGCACTGCGCTAGGATTGTGGGAATATAGGGAGTGTAGCTCTAATGCTGAAGACATATTTTTATATATATTTGGCAAGCCTGTCACAAGGCATCAACCCACAGCAATCAACCAGCAAATGCAGGGGTGTCCTGCATTTTGACAGCTCCTGGCTTTGGAGCCAGGCCCTTGCAGTCTTTAATATCATTTAAATGTCAGATTTATTATGGGTTTGTTTGGGGAGGAGGGTTGTTGTTAGAGTAAGAATGTTTGCAAAAACTTTCTATTTTTCTTCATGTGTTTTTTCAGTATGTACACTAATGTATTTGCTGCTGTGCTTCTCCTTGTGTCTTTTGAACTGAATGTACACACTATTACTGGTATTAGTGTTAGTACTTGAAGGATTACCTTTATTGCTGAGTATTTTTGCAGATAGGAAACATCATATCAATGATTTTAACTGTTCCATTTCGTATTGTCTGTGTTTTTGCTCTTCCTGCAGGTGAAAATAGCCTATGTTAATTTTGTTAACCACTGTTATGTGGACACTGAAGTGGAAATGAAAGAAATCTACGCCAGTAACCATATTTGGAAATTATTTGAGAACTTCCTTGTTGATATGGCAAGGGTAAGCTTCATGAGATGTTAAAAAATATTATGGTATAGCCATGGGTGTCAACTGAACTGGCAATAACTTTTTTGTATGAACGTCTTTTATTTTATGAGCTATTTTTTGTTAAAGTCAGCAGTACAATAGGCGTGGGTGTTTTATTTTTGTGCAGTTCTTTTGTTTGGTGGGGTTTCTTTTAACAAATGGTCATTTCAATGTTATTAATCATCGTTTAATCTGCAAATTGCTATCAGTTTTCTCTTTCTTAAAAGAACACATGCTCTTTTCTCTTCAGAAAAATAAAGTGGTTGTATGTACAGGGTTGGGAGTCTGTGTATGTCTTCTGGGAGCATATGTTACTAGTCATGGTGGTGACTGAAAGTAAAAACACGATATCTGTAATCTTCTTGCTTTACTCTGTTAGTACACTAAGGATTGGGGATCAAGAAGTTCTTTGGCTAATATTCCCTCTTTAATCTCACTTTGGCCTTTTTTTGTCTGTTATTATACTATGAATACATTCTCACTGCTGATGAGTAAGGCAGGTGTAGAGCTGTGGTCTTTCAGAGTGCTAATTCGTGTATAAACTATAGGCTGCAAGGTGACAGGGCACAGTTGGTACTGTAGGCATTCAACTCCTGTGGACCCTAGTGAGCTTCATGGTATCAGTACTTCTTGAATGACGTTTCAATCAGAAGCTGAGTTACGTTTCCATTCCTTGGTATTTTGGGGGCAGAAAGCAAGGGAAATCTTATGCCTTCCAGAAGGATAAAATACAATAGCAGAGCCATGAAGGGAAGCTAGTGTGACATAATGATTGCAGCTTACATTACATATCCTTTTATAGGAGGTTAATGCTTCTTGTAAGAGCCTAATATTAATGCCAGCTAATGGAGTTGTTCTTTCTGCTCAAGAAGTAGAACCACAGGTTTTTTGTGGCTGGTAGACTGTATCTGATGCTTGATGCTGGTCAGTATTTTGGAGACGTTACAGAGCATGTTGTCATAGTGTATGTCTGTCTTTTCCCAGTCCACAGTCTATCACATTTTATAATCCCTAAATTCTCACTCCTTGTGTTCTTCATTTTGTTGAAATAAAATAAAAAAGGTAAAATAATATCAACTGAGTCCTGCAGTGGACATTTAGCCCAAAGTAACAGCATGCCACAAAACAATTTCTTTGAAACCTATTGGGGGAAAATACCATGCATTATGGGCAAAAAAGGCATCAGTGCAAAAACTTATGCTGTATGATAGGCACTGTGAGCTGTTCATTCTCTATGAAACAGAAATCTTATAAATGGTTGGGGTAAGACAGGAATGTCTGTGCTGTCATTTTTTTGGTGGCAGCCATTTTCAGCAACGAGACCTTTACGAACCCTGTTTTCCTGCTGTTTGTCTTATCTCTGTGATTGTGTTCTGCAGTGAAAAACCTGGACAAACCAAGCCCATTGGAAAGCTAAGATCAGAAATCTCTTTGGAGGGGGATTCTGCTTTTTAACCTTGCTGATTTTACCCTAAGAAGTATTTTCTCCTGTTTATTTCCCTTTTCTGGGTTTCCCTTTCCTAATGTGTCGTGGCCCTGACTCTCCAAGCAGACTACTCTCCCTAAGCCCTTGAGCGTGACCAATTTTATTTGCCCTTAGGCTAGAAGCAGACATGTAGAAAGAGAGCTCTGTTTGCAGTTTCTTTCATGTGCAGGAAGACAAACTGCCTGTGCATAAATGATGTAGAGTTGTCCTGATGCTAGTGACCACTAAGTTTGTTTTCATATACCCTTGTCATAAGAGAAATTTGACCCTAGGTCTTCAGAGGTGAAGAGTGAGTCTATTATTAATGCTGGGGTTTTTGTGCGTGTACTGTTGGCACTGAATGGCAAAATGAAGGTTTATTTTGCTCTCCTACAAAGCCCTGAGGGAAGATGCCTAATTAGTTCTTCTAATTTTTTGGTTAATGGCTGAAAGAACTAAAAGATCATGTCAGAAGTGCTCTGGCTTGTCATGCTCTTCAGCAAGGTCCCTGTGGGTAGCCATATCTTCCAGGTTATTTGGTATATTTGTTCAGGTTTGGTTTTCTGGGGCCCAGGCAGAGCCTGGGTGTTATAAATACATCAGCCTTATGTAGCTATCAGGACAGTTAGAATGCTGTCAGCCTCCTGAAAGGTGTTACAATAGCTTTCAAAGCATTTAGAAAAAGAGCCCTTTGATCCTCTGTGTTCCACTGAGCTAAAAGGGATGCTTTTGCATGGGGGAAGGGAAAATGCTTTTCTTTCAGCTGCTACAAATGCCTGTCAGTGGGTGAATTTGTGAGCTTTGAGGTTGTTATTAGAGAGCACTAAGGTGAAAGACGAGTGTTATCCTCAGGTTAGATACCTTCCTGTCTTAATAAAAAAAAAAAAAAATAAAAAGTAACAATTTTTTAAATCTCTTTCTGGATTGAGGAAGGAAATATTTAGTCCCCAACTGTCATGCTTTTTCAACAATGTGATACATTGCAATGCAGGCATGAGGCGGATTCATGTATAAATTCAGTTTGCCAAAAGCAGTTGCGCTTTCAAAGACACCCTCTTTCTACAGTTTCTGCCAACCTACTTTCTCCTGTGTGTCTTAAAGCGTTGCACTAAGCAAAGTGGGTGCTGCTGAAGGAAAGGCTTCCCTTTCCTGTGTGTGGCCTGGTCTGTAAATCAGCAGCTGTAGTCTGAGCAGGATTAAAGCAAGAGCCAGGATCTGACAGCTGTAAAGTCATCCTGCCTTTCTCTGCAGAATATTTGAAGTATTATTCATGCGAGTTTCAGTCCCAAAGCCTCTTAAGGGTTTTTTTAACATTGCTTTCTCAATCCTCATCTCCATTTCATGCATTTCAGGGTTTTTCTTCCACAGGGAAACATCTTTCAGTCCCCAAAAGGCAGAGGGATAAGAACAAATGAAAGGATTTCCGAATTCCATCTGCGCTGGGAATTTTTCAGACCAATGTTGGAGCGGAGTGGCAACCCCACATATGGCTCTGCTTTTTAGGCAAGCAAAGGGGAAAGCTTAAAAGTGTTCTGGAATTTAGTTTTGGCAATTTCTGAATTCACCGTGCTAGCACGGCACAGCTCCTTGTCCTCCCATTGGGATCACAAGTGCTGAGCCTCAGAGCTACTGATTCCAGCCAGAACTGGCATGTAGATTAATTAAAGCAGGAGAACTTAAAGAGCTTTTTAGTTCTATGATTTTTTTAATTTACTTTTTTTCAAGTCTTATGAACTGAACCTGTTACCTCCATGAGCACTGGATGTGCTGGTGTCACATTTTTCACAAAACTGAAGGGCTGAAGAGTCTGCTATTTCAGTTTAGCCACTGTTGCTTCTCTGACCAAAATCTTTCCTTTCCTGGGTGATAAAAAATGTACTACATGGGGGCATGACTTGTTTATCTGACACATTTTAGAAAAGCAGACACGCAAAACTCCTCAAGATGCCTCATTTCTCTAGGTCTCAAGTTATCTTGGTTATTCCTCTGCCTACCATCTGACAATGCTTGTGTGTTCCACTCAAAATGCTTTTGTGTTCCTCTATATTCTCCTGAACACAGGTGCTTTTGGATGTCATGTCAGTAACCATCCTTAAAACACGTTTGGTGAAATTGCTGTCTTGTAGTGCCCAAGTGTGACAGTGGCAGTGTGTAATTAGAGAGCATGTGTGAGATTCAGGTGCTGTGGGTTATCTTTCTGCTTCTGTCACTAACTTTTCTCAGTGACCTTAAGCAATTCACTCAGCTTCTCTGGACTTCATTTCCCCATCCATAAATTGACATAGTGCTAAGTATGAACCACTAAGACTTGTGATTGTGTGTTAAATGTAATAAGAAGGCTACCCCAGAAGTCTATATACAAAATAAATTCTGCTTTTGCATAGATTCCCTAGAACATTACAGTCGTCTGTGGCTTGCATAGGTGAGAGATTAGCTTTGCTTTTAATTTCTTGTTAAACATGAATAGGAGTGCCTTATTTAAGGATTGTTGAAGAGGTAGTATGACCACAGTACTTCTTATTTGTTCAGTCTTGCCTTTCTTACCATGTTTGGCTCTCTGTACTCCTTTTAGTGCTGTTTAACCTGACTGCAAAGTAAACATGACTATAGATGTCCACAAATGTTAAAAAGAATAAAAGAAACATTGAAAGATGCTATCTACTTCAATATGTTTTCCCTGTCTTTAAGCATGACATCTTTATGCAGCAGCAAACTTTTAGTGTTGTACCAAAGGGTGTCTTCAGGAATCTTTTGTACAAATCTTCCCATATCTTTCCACCATTTAATCATCATTTTGTGCTCCAGACTTGTCCCAGTACCATTGAGTTTCTTCTTTCATTGTTTTTAGGGTTT